>JAMQGT020001065.1:0-131919 GCA_024447675.2 Pterophyllum scalare | reverse complement strand
ATGTTCACGTTACTTCGTTCCATTACGTATTGCTACAGGAGCACACTGAATCTAATAATCTACTAAATATAGACAAAAGTTAGAATGTGAAAGTCGAGCTGTGCTATCACTTCAAAAGTAGTCAGACAAAAATAAAATAACAGTAAATTAAAATATGTTTGAAATTCAGGTGTTTTAAAGGTGCATTACCATTTATCCACACTTTGAAGGGTGCTGAGAAAAGTGCCGTGTAGAACAGGACGTCAGCGTAGGGCCAGGTAACCGCAAATGACAGTGCAATGGTGCCACCTGAAGTTCAACACGAGGACTGCAGGCTGGAAAATCACAAAAGCTGGAGGTAGTTACTTGAACCCAGAAGAAAAAAGGGACCGTTTTTATGTTTGGGTTTTTTTAAGGCTAAAAATCCATGTAAAAATTTGTATTGGACTTCAACTGAAGACAAAATGGGTAGTGTGGAAATCATGAGAGCAAGCAGATCAGAAGTGAGAGCTATAATAGTATTTAGCTTTTTTCTGCCCACAGTTTATTATATTTTTATTATAATAAAATAGAAAGTGTAAAAAAAAACAAAAAAAAAACCAGAACAGTAATTATCTCAAATTTCAGGTCTTTCAGGTTTTGTCTTACGCTGCTAATTCAAGAGTCTGCCTCACTGAAAACTCAAATAAATGATAGCTTGTAGAGTGCAATTGCTAAGTGGCACCACAACATGGCCCCTCCTTCCTTTTAGTTGCGTTGAGTTATGGTTGAAAATTGTAAATTTAGGACAATGCAATGCATTGTAGAAAAAAAAGCACCAATGGGAATTTTTTTGAGCTAACAGGACGTCTCAGAGCTCGTGCTAGGGAAGCTAGCATAGTGCAGCTAGTTTTCTGGACAAATCAGGTGGTCCACCTCGATCATTTAATAGCAAATATAATCTTCACATTTCTCTTTGTTTAGAGGGCTGCTGCACATCATTCTTCTGATTCTTTCATTCAGGTCCCTTAGCTTGTTGGTTACAAACGTTTTCCGAGTCTGGCCTCAAGTGTGGTCTTTAGAACGATATCTCAGGACTATCCTTAGTTTCCTGAGGGATTTTCCTGTTATGTTATGTTGCCTCAGCCTTCATCCTCTGTGTCTTATATTTGATTTAACTGCTCATCTGTGCACACACTGTGTTTGAATAAATACAGCCAGCCATCAAACTGAAGCCACTTCTAACTCCATGGGGTGACCTTTAGCAGAGTGCAACTTGAATGTTTGCTTTACAGACAGCAGTCTGTACATCGCCAAAGATAGAAAAGAAGATCAAATTATATATATTGTTGCCATAAATCATGGAGAAAAAAACAATTAAATAAAAAAAAACATCATTTTAGGGACCATAGCCCTTCGCCCTGATGGAAGCATCTGGAACTCAACATATAGGGGATGCTGAGGGTCCAAAGAATTCTTTACCTTTGTTTTAAGGGTGACACCTCCAACCTTGGGGCACAGCTTGACAATCATTTCCTGTTTTCTCTCATTTTTAAAATTTTAAACTGGTAAATCATAGAAAATGAAATGAATCATTTTCATCGTTGTCATGGCTACATATAAAGTTTGCAATTTCCTTTAAAAAAGAACAGTTTGCTTTTTTACATATAGCATTTGCATTTTATATGTATAAAAGCTTCTCATCCAGAAAGTCAGCCTTGCATATGTGAACAAGCCCACCTTCTCTGAGGAAAGTGCAGGGTGATGAAGTCAGAGAGCAGATGTCTCCACATGAAGATCCAGTTAGCGTAGCATTGTGTTCTGGGCAGATTATTTCTGTTTATACTTTTGGTCAGACTTATAAAAGACATCTGGCAAAGTTAGCGTAACCCCTAGAGCCACAATAACCATATTACTGTTTAATAAAACTATAATTATTCTGTAATTAGAGTACAATCAACTGGAGTCATTTATCGGCGTTAATTTTCCATGTATTAGTTTTATAATAAAATGTTCAAGTTTGGTCAATTTGTCCCAGATAAGCTACAAAAGCCCCCCCCCATTCAACAGATGCACAAAGTTCAACAGCATTAAGACTTCGTTAGAGAAATTAATCCAGCATGCCAACAAATTCATTATCTCTGCTCATCCCATGGGTGCACTAAACAAATGCATGCTGCATACAAGCTACATCCTAATTAGCAAGTGGATATACCTGCCAGCGCACAGTTGTGAAGTGCTCATGTGTCAGTGCAACAAGATGATTGGCTCATATGTTTCCAGATTTGGCTATCGATTGGCTCTTTGGTGGTGGTGGTGGTGGTGATATTTACCATCATTACAGAACACTCTGATAGATTTCTGTTCAGGGTGCCACATCTCTGTCTTTAGCAGTACAAGTGCTGCTATTAAAAAATATTATACCTGGCATTGGTTTGATTTTGGAAGAAAAAAACAAGTTGGTAACTCATTCTACCTTGGGATGGTTTTCACTTTAACATCTGGTGTTTAGGCGTGTTTAGGCATTAGGTGTTTAGGTATATATTACCCAAATTACCCACCAGTTTAGTCTCTGTGAAAGCCGACCAGTGGTAAAACATTTGGAGGAAATGACCCGGTACTTTTCTCCAGTACGGTCTGCAGGGAGGCACTAGTCAAAAATCACAGTTTGAACACCTGTTCAGACATAATATTGAAACTTTGGACCCACACGGATTGCAAATAAGGAAGCATGAGTGTTTTAACAGAGCGTTTTATTAAATTCCTCCAAAGACCACCATAAAACCATGGGACCATTTTCTTACTTGGAAATGCTTAGTATAGTGACCAAAGAGCACACCACTGACTTTGGCAAAATATCTTTATAGACATGTCACACAGAGCTCTTTGATTTATCATCCTTCAGTACTTTGGTTGAGGGACAAAAAATACATTTGTTTGTAAAATTGTATTAAACAACGTGAAACCCTGGATTCTTTTAAAAGCAGCATGTGATTACTGTATTGAAAGGCTCCACAAATTAGCTTATCAACACAAAATCATGGAAATTGAAATGAAATAAATTAGAAACTCAAACACAAATTATTGTAGAGCAAAAAAATTCCACACAGAGCAGCTTAATGATGTTTTTCCCATCTTACTGTTGCACAAGAGGAGTTTTTATAGGAGGATTTTACATCTTTGTGAATCGCTCATCATCTGAGAATGACATGTTATAAATACCATCAGCACCGTTTTCAGCTGTTTTGACCCGTGTCTCTTCCTCATTTTCCTCGTCATCTGTTTTCTTGTTCTTCTTCCTAGAAAAAGAGTGAGGCAGGCCAGATGAAGCTCAGTTATCATAGTTTTAGAATGCTAAATTTAATACATCCACAATCATCTGCTCACCATTTCTTATGGACCAGAGGATACATAAGCAGGATAATGATGCCAGCACCAACTGCACCCATGACCACCCCAAACACAATGAGCCATGGAGGGGTGTCAGGAGGGACCGGCGCTGCCAGGGTGGGAAGGAGGCCTTCGAACTCCAAAGTCTGATCCGTTAGCAAAAAGGCACCGTTGATGCGATTCCTCAACTTTCTGTTGGACAAAGGAAAAGATGTAATTTAAGGGGATCATTCTGGAGAGAAACAACACTGCCCTCAGTATCTGACGTTTATACATTTAGCTCGGTAAGTATTTGAACAGTAGAGCAATTTTTTTTGCAATTTTGCCTCTGAACACTACTGTACATTTGGCAGATTGTTTAGGAATTACTGTCAATTTTAAACATAGTCCCCCATTTTCAGAGGTCCAGAAGTAATTGGACACTAACATAATTTTAGATGTAAGGACTGTTTTTAATTATTGGATGAATACTTGGTGTTGATGATTGCCTGAAGTCTCGAACACATGGACATCACCAAATGCTGTGTCTCCTTCCTTGAGATGCTCCGCTAGAACTTTACTGCAGCCACCTTCAGTTGATGCTTGTTTGTGAGTCTCCCTGCCTTTGTTTTTGTCTTTGGTAACTGAAAAGCACACTATTATGTTGAGACCAGGTCACTAACTTGGCCATTAGAGAATATCCTGTTTCTTTGCCTTGAGAAACTCTTGGGTTTGTCCTGGTACTGAGTTTTAGACCCAAGGTTTTGTGTTTTTGGACCGTCTGTTTTTCATTCTCTATTTGGGTTTTTCAGAGCTCTTAGTTATGTCATTGTAGGTATGTTTCAGTCTACATGTGTTTTGTGGACTTGGAGAAGGCATTTCCCTTGGGGTATCCTGTGGGCGGTGCTTCAAAAGTATGGGGTATCTGTCTGTTGTTAGGCCATTTGGTCACTGTACAAGCGCAGCGAGAGTTTGGTCCATATTTCCGGCAGTAAGTCAGACTTGTTTCCAGCGAGTGCTGCAGCCAGGGCTGCTCTTTGTCAGTGATTCTGTTCATAATTTTTATGGACAGACTATTTCATTGCACTAGAGCGGTTCACTGCTTAATGTGAAGTAATGGAAATAAAAAACAGCATCTTCAAGTCTGGGCTGGAAAAGGGTGGAGTGCCTACTCCGAGACAGGATGGATGGATGGATGGATGGATGGATGGATGGATGGATGGGTGGATGGATGCTGTGTGTCTCCTTGCTTTGAGTTTTCATCTGGCATTTGAATTCCAAGTTCCTCAAATGTTTTGAACTTTCTGCATTTCCTATGAATTATCAGAATTAAACCTGAGTCTGTGCCGACCTGTGACAGGGTTGTTTGCACAGTTTGCGTTGGGTCGTTATCCATTTGCTCTGTGAAGCGCAGTCCAATCAGTTTTACATCATTTGGCTGAATCTGAGCAGAGACTGCAGCCTGTACACTTTTGATTTCATCCTCCTATTTCTATCAGCAATCACATCATCGGTAATCACTAATGACCTGGTTCCACTGGTAGCCGTATATGCTATAATCTCCACCATGTTTGACAGATAATGTGGTATGTTTTAAAATGTTTAAAAATGTATAAAAATCTATGTCTGAAAATAATTTCAGTTAGAGTAGTATTTTTTAAACCCCTTGAATTAAAGCTGCACTTTAATCACATCTTGATAAAACCCACTGTGGTGATGTACGGAGGCAAAATTACAGAAAGTGTGTCACTGTCCAAATACTTAAGGATTTGCAACTTTGCCTCACAAACTGCTAGAATACTAATTATTTTTAAAATCACATTTTGCTCCATGTGTTCATGCAACATTGTTTCAGTAATGCTCAAATGTATCCGGTTTTAAATTCCTTTCTTTGGTAAGGGTCGTTTTCCCCCTTCCGTACCTCCTCCAGGGGATCTCTGTGTACTTCTTAAACCCGATGAGTCACAGACAAAAGCATTTTTTTTGTCATAAGTGATAAAATTGTTTTTTAACTTTTAGGTTAACCCGGGGCTGGAACTGTTTTTGGAAGCTTTGAAACCAGTTTGTCCTCTTAGGGTTTTGCATGCATTAAGAAGGCAAACAGGAGGAGGTGGTAAAAGTATGCCAAGTTAGCACAGCAGTGTCTCAACAGATAGTTTGCAATGCCTCTGCAGGACCTGTACCATGCTGGGCATCACAGAGGCCATCAAGTTGGACACAGACGCTACTTAAGTGGCCCCAGGGTGCTATGGATCAGAAACAGTGATCCATGGCTTGTTAGTGGTAATCAGCTGTATATTAAAGATCAGCTTAACTCACATGACACTGGCTATAATTTGAGACAAACTGCAATTTTTTAATTATTTTAATGATATTATTATGAAATGCCTTCTCTTCTCCAATACATTCTACAAGCTGGTGAAGCTGTGGCCGAATCTGGGAAAAATATACAATTCCAAACTCTGCCTGTGAGCCTCCTCCCTCTCACGAGTCTGGAAAATCTCCAAAGGTAAGATGCCAATTGGCAAACATTGTAGGTGATCAAACATTTATAAACTGACTCTTACCAGTAAAAAGGAATAATGGTTTGGTGCAAAGTCCAATACAAAATTTGAGCTTCATAAGTACTAACAGTGGTACATCATTAGTATCCTAAGAGCACTGGGATTGTAACGTTTTACCTGCATATGCAGCTCTGTTGGATTTTCTGCAATATAACACATGTATTTGCAGTAACTACAGAGGATTTGCTAACCATTTTCTTTGTTACCAGAAAAAAAAAACGTTACTGTTCACATTTCATTTAAAATTTAAAGTGTCTGTATCAGTTATTAAGATTAGTTAAAGGGGTGCATGTTGACTGCTGGCTGTGGAGTTTGCATGGTCTTCCTCTGCCTGTGTGGGTTCTCTCCTTGTACTCTGGCTTCCTCCCTGGCTTCTCATTAAAATTAAATTATAACTTCTTAAGTAAAAGAGTAACCTTTTACTTCATAAAAATAAAAGCAAATTCATGAGTTTTTCTGCTATCGTCTTGGTCTTACGACCACGTTACATAACCTAAGGTAAACCGGCTAATGCGAGCATACATAAAAGAGATCCTGGAGTTTGAAAGTGAAGTGTTTGAAGTGTTCGGGTTAGTGATCAGGTTTATGGTTTATCACTTAGGTTGCTGCTTTGAAGCTTTGTTCAAAAGAAAAACAAACCTCTGGCAAATCTAGTGTGGGAGAGCGGCCCAACAGTCATGAAACAGGCTCGGCGAGCATTAAGGCAAATAGTTCAAAATGTCACAACACTCATGACCAATATAAGATGGACCTGTGCCTGACCTGCATAATCTAAACTCAATGCACCAAATTGATTGCTCAGTGGATGGGAATATAATTACGCTCCCGTTTACTGCTTATTCGGAATCCTGTTAGTTACCAGTCATTTTAGCACCTCCTTGGATTAAAAAAAAGATGAATATTTAAAAACTTTAACATCCACTGTGAATGTCAGAGTTTAATATTGTTTTAAATCTCACTGGAAACAAAAATATAACAATAATGATAATAAGTACTATTTTCAAATAAAGCTTTAGTGATTACCTCACTGCGCTCTCCACAACTCCTTTATCAACAAGGTCTGTGGTGTTCGGCCACGTCACCACAAACCAGAAGGACACTCTGGCCGTCTCAGCACACACATGGATGTCTGACACTCTGGTGAAGTTCCACAAGACAATAAAAGCAAAGCATGTTCATAAACTGTGAGTCACTCATCTTGTTAAATGAGATGTCCTATTAAAGCTCTACAGTTATTGTGTGTATTTTATAATTCACAATTAACTTTTATTTTTCTTCTCAGAGTATAGGGAACACAAATAAAACAGGTTTACCCAAATTCTCCTCCAGTCTGGTTCCTCATGACAAAAGCCAGAGTTGCTCGGAAGAAGAACTGTTCATTTTGGTTCCAGGGATACTGCGATATCAGAAGCACCAGGTTATAGGATGTTCTTCAGGAAAGACCTTAAAGGTTTACTGTTTACAAGACAGACCTTGTAATCAGTGAAGCTTTAAGGTTAACTACTAACGGTTAAATTTAAACAGTCACATGTACTTTAAAAGAATTATGGATATTGTTAAGTATTTCATTGTAATCCTGTGTGTAAAATATTAATAAAAGCAGAAGTTAATGACTAGCACAATAGTTCATTGCTGTCTTTATTTGAACTTACTAAAAAAGACAGATGTTAAAAAGGATATTTTTTTTAAGTATATCTATATACATTATATGCAGGTTTCCCATATCTGCATTAGCGCCCGCGGATCCTAAAGAGGAAAATTGTTTTGGAGGATATGATGATTTCCAAAAAAGAGTTTGAGGTTTTGATTGGTCAGACAACATGACAGTTTGCCACTTTGTCTCAATCTCTTTCAAATGATCCATGTGAGTGGTTCCCAAAGTTTCCCCTTGTTTGCCGCAAAGGTACTGCAGGTTCGACCCCAGAACTGTCAGAAATTCAGGGGGTTTTTTTGAAATCTTTATTTTACCAGGTAAAATGTTTGAGCACCAGTTCTTATTTACAAACATGAAACTACTCACAAGTATGTATAGTTACATATTTACATAAATTTATTCATTTATATAAAAAGTGAATTAAAACGGGTAATAGGAGGTGTTTATTTAGTGATATTACTCATTACTTGGACCTAAATTTACTGCTCTTGTATTGAAGTTTTTATCTCGGTGGCAAGTGGGTCACATACTGGCATTAGCACTGATCTACGTCACGAACACAGCAGCACCTCTGGAGCTTGTTACCCCACCCACAGGTGGAGGGAGGTTATGTTTTCACCCCTGTTTGTCTGTCTGTCTGTTTGTAATATAACTCAAAAGGTTTTGAACCAAGATTGATTAAACTTTGTGGAAATTTTCCTCAGGGGCCCAAGAATAAATGGTTTGATTTTCAAGTTCGAAGGTCAAGGTCAATAAAAAGATTTTCTAAAATTTAAAAACCTCTCGTCATTGGCGAAGTTTTAAAATTCATATCCCAGCGAATTTTTCACCCGTGGTGATGAAATTTGGTGCTCGGGTATAAACCAGTACGGTTGACCCTTCACATTTTCTATTTTAAATTAAAATACTCACAGCAGTGCTCCGTGAACCACAAACCCTACACAAAAATCACACACATATACAATTCATGTTTGTTTGTTTTCATTTGGTCTTTGTAGAGAATGTGAACTAAATAAAATATATCCACACTATATCTGCCATTATCTGTTCATGTGGATGTGATTTTTTAAATAAAAATGAAATCATATTTTACAGTTTTTAAAAGCCAATGAAATACATTTCTAGTGTTTGTAATCTATGATGGAGTATGACAGCACTGGGTGGTATCTATTGCAGCGCAGTATCGGCATATAGTATAGTAAATTTGGGGTGGGGGAGGTATACGTTCTACTGAGTGCCCTTCTAGTTTATGTATGTTTTGGGGGGGGTTTATTTGAGTGGTACACTTTGAACTTTGAGAAGTGTTCTCGAACCCATGCAGTGATTAATAATAAAGTCTGTTTTTACTGCAATGTTCTCTGAGTACAGTCAACACTGAACTTCAGCACATTTCTCTTGTGCACGGGGATTTCTCTGGATTCTCTGAATCATTGATATCATTATGTACTGTAAAAGATTCAATTCTCTCTTTTTCTCTTTGTTGAAGTAGTCTGCCACAGAGTGGTGAAACCCTCCCTGTGGTCTGAAAGACTTACCCCACTCGCATGCTTTTTAAAAAAAAATCTTAATCATGCTTATCTAATCCGCATGAGGTGCTCTATCAACTGTTTGTTTTTTGGGGGGGGGGTTGTTATTGTTTTTAGCATTACACAACTTTTCTAGTCTATTGTTGCACCTGGTTGGACTTTCCTTTAAATGTGTTGCTGGCATCAGATTTAAAATGAGCATATCTGTATATAATGGAAATCAGTGCTTTCTGTCTTTATTTATAGTTTACAAAACATCCCAGTTTTTTAAGATAAGATAAGATAATCCTTTATTTGTCCCACAGTGTGGGAATGTGATTATATTTATGTATGCAATATTTTGAAGTCAGAGCTGTTTATAACAGGAAGACCCGTTCTCAGGATGTGGAGGAATATTTAAATATGTACATACAGCTTGATCTCCCAGTGCGGTTTTGATGCTGAGTCGAACTTTGCAGCCTTCTGCAGCACCTATAAAGATTAAAAAAAAAAGACTGAAATGTCCTCTGTGTGCTATGATTTGCTGTCCTAGGTTTTAGATGAAAAGTGTAGCTGCCACAGGGTAGCTTTGCTATGCTGATAGATTGAATCCCAAGCACAACATAATCAAATTCAATCTCTCTCAGCTATTTTCCCGACAGTCTGGTTGTAGATTGGCAATTCTGGGATCGTTGTTCAAATCTGCAACCGTGAGTGAACGAATGAAACCCCATGTTCTGAAACAAATGCTAAGTTATGTATCTAATCTGACTTTGTTCCGGTAAATAGATTAGAAGCTGCATTCAACATTAACTGCAGGGCTAAGAAGGGGGAAACTCTTGCCCCGACAACAAAGCCTGCATTGATTCAATCTAGTAACAAAATAAATCATGCAGAAATAAATGTGATTGCAAAATAAGAGACTTACCTGGTTTACAGAGATTTTCCGCCACAGAAAATGACAAACTGAACAGGAACAAGGACAACTTTCCCAACATTTTCCCCCAAAAAGCAAGAAACAGAATAATAAAATTCTGTAACAGCTCAGACGAAGGTCCCAGCATTCACTGATCCAAGGAGGTCAGCAGGAGGATCATAACTGGATAACACTAGGGTTTAATGGTTAAGCCAGGACACACCTGAACTAATCTATCCTCTTTAAAAAAAAAAAAAGGCTGTCACTGCACTGCGCTGCATGGAAATAGTCAAGTGGGCGCTGCATTTAAAGTGTTCCTGTTTGTTCGTGCTTTCTAAAGGAGACAGATAGGTCTAATGCGAGAGACAGACCTCCCAGAGGAGAACAGAACAGCCCAATCTGTTTCTGTTTACTTAGTATAGCACAGTGTGTGACCTTTGTAGTTACAGCCACTTAAAATGCTATAATAACTGGCAACCCTAGAAACAGAAACACACAGACTGTGTGAAACGGAGTTGCCTGGAAAAGCATGTTGTGCTCAACATGTGCTGCGCTCATTTTCAGCTCCATATTTTTATTGTTGGACCAGAGTAATATTGCATGACTCGCTGATCAAAATAATCCTTATTTATTTATGCTGGGCCTCAGTGTAGCCCCTCAGTCCATCCTCTGTCTGAAATAAGCTGTTTTAGATCTTCACCCTGTAAGTCTACCCAACGTTTAAAGGCGCAATGTGTAAAATGGCTACTATAAAATAGCTATATACATATATATATATATATATATATATATATATATATATATATATATATATATATATATATATATATATATATATATATATATATATATATATGTGTGTGTGTGTGTGTGTGTATGTGCATGCTAGCCCTTCCAGAATTTGTTAATACTTCTGATTGGTTGCCCTGTGCAGAGGATTTAAACAATAGGTGGGTGGGGCTTATGTGCTCAGATGACTATTAAAGATAAGGATCCCCTCTCTTGCCATATTCTATGTCGGATGGGGTTATTTACCCCCCAGGTTTATTTACGATGAAGCAAAGGCAAGATTTTGACAGCTGAAGGATTTCCAGTTAGTGAATCCAAAGCGCCAGTACAGACAGGTCCACAGGGGAAACTCTCAGCAACTTAGCAACAGTGCAGGATTGCTGTGCAGAGGAGAATAAACAGGTGAGGCGAAGGCACAGAGTAGTAGCAAGCAAACGTTCTGATAGAAGGAGCCAACTTCACTATTTCCAGAGTAACAATCAGGTATTGAGTGAAGGTCTTCCTTCCTCTTAAATAGCCCACAGCAAACCAGATGATCATCAACGGTGAGTTCAGTAATCTCAGGTGTGAAGGACTGCAGGGCAGGAGCAGAGGTAGGACCCGCCCCTGAAACACAAGGTGTGGTTAGCTCACACACCCACACATACACACAAAGACAGAGGAGAGAGATAAAATAAAGAGTGGTGAGAAAGAGAGTCAGCACAGGAGGACCAGAGGATCATGACAATCACCTCATACAGATCCAAGGGTATAAAGAATAATAATCTGATCTTATTTTTTCCATCTTTGACCATGTTTAATTTGAGCATTACCCATCATAAAAGGATACACAAATGACAGAAAATAAGGATGTGGAGAACGGGTCCACTTTAAAATAAAAGAGCAGATGCAGTTCATTTAACCTGCACCTGAATGAGCCATTTACACTAAACTAAGTAGCAAGATTTACTGCTGCAGATGCTACTTAATGCACAAAGTGAAGATGCAAACAGCTCAGCTGATAGAGATGAGTCGGGGTTACTGGTTAAAGTGAAATCCATATTATCGTAACAAATGTCACAGATAAAGGAAACAGTAAAAGTATGATAAAAGCACACCTCTGTAAAACAAACTGGGGTCACTTGATGATGATACGTAGTTGTAAAAATAACTTGGTTGCTTGAGGGTTATGAGCAAAAAGCTCGATTTGGCATACAGGTTAAATCAGCCGAACCGTCTGCCCTGTTTGTCTCTGTAGTCTCTGCCTCTGACCCAGCAGGACAAACTGTACTGTCCACACTCCCTGTTCCTCCCTACACGATCATCAGGACTAACCGAGCTTTGTTATGTGATGCATAATTAAAATCTCCCACAGCAGATCTCAGTGAGTAAATTCTGCTCCTCTGCTCCTGAAACACCTTAACAAAAGGTTTCAGTTATTCCGTGAATCAATATCTAAGCTGGCACATATTCAAAGTTAATGATCCATTCCTCCTCCTCAGCTGTTAGGTTAATTTTCCAACCACTGCATCTCAAAAGTATGTTTGAAAAGGCCATTTATAGAAAACTAAGTTCACATGGGTCACATTTGCATTTAAAGTCTCATTCCCACGATAGCGGAAGGTCTCAGTTATTCAAAATGCACACAGCAGACCGCACTAAACTGCCCCACAATAAATGATCTTTTGAACCCATAAGATGTCATAAGTGTTTTTCCATAAAACAGACCATGATGATGCATCACTGACAGTTAAACCACCGAGTTGCAGTAACAGAACTGGGCTTTCCCCTTCCTTCAAGATCATGAACCTGATTGTTTAAGAAATCAGCCAATCAAATGCAGCAGCAGTTCAGTGCGTTTAGGCATGTAAACATGGTCAAGATGCCTTGTTAAAATTCAGACGGAGACCCATGAGTCTCGATTTCTGCTGCAACATTCAGCTGGTGGGGTCAGAAACTGGTGTCACCAGAAGCCTTGTGTCAGTGGCTCAGGGTGGTGGTGATGGTGTAATGATGAGACAGAGATTTTCTTGTCATACTTTGGGCCTCTTAGTGCCAATTGAGCATCGTTTAGACATCTCAAAAAACGCCACAAAAGCTCAAATCATTTCAATCTAGTTTCTTAAACATAATGAGTTCATTGCACTCAAATGACCCCCACAGTCACCAGATCTGAGTTTGGATGCCTTTTTGTGTTCACACTGTTAGTGGGATTTAACTAAATTCTGAATTCACTTTAGTTTAATTACAGTTCACTTTCTGCTAAACACCAAGTTACATTAACAGCTTTTGTTGAACCGCTCAGGCTGCAGCTGTTTTTTCTCTACACATGGTGGCAGTAGAGGCCCATTGAAGAGGTAATGCAAAGCATGCTATCCATTCCAGTTTTTGAGAAGCTATAACAAAAAAACTTGCTACACTGCATAAAACAGCTAATGTAAAAATTATTTTTTCAAGGTTTTTAGAGTTTTTGTGCCTCTGTGATTCCTTCAAAGGGCGTTCTGCTGAATGTGCACAACTTCCAGGTTAATCATCATCTCACTGGGTAGATTACTGCTCAACCAGTAAAACCCAAAATGTGTTCATTCTTATGAGACTGATGACATTCAGCTTCAACATTTTTCAAATCTCCCAGAATCAGGACAACACAGTTTGACAGGCATAAAATAGTATCTTTGCACCAACAAGGTGATTCCCAAAGAGCTCTTAGCTGAAAACCTGGCACATCCTGGCAATGGTGTGCAGATTCTCCTCAAAAATTTTAAGGAAACTGGACAAGCTCAAAAGAAGTGGCAGGTCTAAAACACTATCTACAGCAGATGAACAATATGTGAAAGTCATATCCTTAAGAAACAGGAACAAATCCAGATAAAATCTGATGCCGGAATTTCAGTTGATCCACCTACTTTCTGCTGAAGCCTCATCATAAATGGTCTCAGTGGAAGGGTGGCTGTCAAGAAGCCATTCTTAAGGAAGGGAAATGGGGAGAAAAGGCTGAGGAATGCCAGGATATCAGTGGCAACAGGTTTATAGAGTGATAAATCCATGCTTGAATCTTTTGGTTCACATAGTTGTCAACGTGTACTGAGGAAAACGGTTGAGAGGAACAACAAAGATATCTACAGCCATCTTTAAAACATGGTTGAGGTTCTGTGGTGGTTTGGGGCTGCATTTCAGTCAGTGGTGTTCGGGAGCTTGTCAAAATGGATGGAATTATGGACACGGAAAAGTAGATTCAGATTTTGATCCACCACACAATACCATCTGGAAAGCGTCTGATTGGCAGCGGCTTCATTTTTCAGCATGACAGTGATCCCGAACACACTGCCAATGCAGCAAAAGCAGAGAAGAAGCACACGATGGAACTCTATCAGTCATGGACTGGCTTCCTTAAAGCCCAGACGTTATTGAAGCAGTGGGATCCTCTTGAGAGAGAACTGAATAAAAGGCAGCCAACATCCAAAGAAGAGCTTTGAATGCCCGTCAGGAAGCGTGGAGAACTATTCCTGAAGACTACTTAAAGAAATTACAAGAAAGTTTGCCTTAGTGATGATAAGGGTGGCCATACCGAACACTGAGCTTGTTAGACTCAGACAAACTCAGTTTTTGTCTATATTTCCATTTATGTTTGCACATTTTTCAATAAATGCTTTTTCATTTTCCTGGAAAGATATAAAGAAATGATGGGTGGCTCAAGACTTTTGCACAGCACTGTATAGGTTTTAAGTTTTATTTAATGCTGTTATAGATTTATACATATCAATTGTGGCTTTTCTGGATCATTTCTGCACCCAGTATTTGTTCTGTGCATGTTGGCTGATCAATAGACCAATGAGGAGAAAGCAAGATCTCAATAATATTCCCATTCCTGTGTCCCTTTAACATTATGAAGCTAGCGGTAATATTTACCCCAAGGTGCTAATATTAGCCTCCATAAACAAAAGTAAAGCAAGTTTTATTGTTTGTGAATTCAACTTTTCTTTCAGGAGAAATCTACCGTTTGTTTTGCTCTTTAAGTTCGTAGTTCTTAATTGTAAAATGCTAAAAATGTTGCAATTAAACTCCATCTGTTTAGCTTTGGAAGTCTGAGCTGTTGATCTGAAGATGATACTTTGGTTAAAACTCATTCAGGCTATTTTTAGAAGGCTATTGTAATTTAGAAGGAAATACATGACTTACATGACAAAGTGCTTCCCTGTGTAGCCTCAGCGTGCAGCACATTAACTGTTTCACTACTTGTTAAACCCTGTGCAGCTGTAATATGATGCAGCATAAGAAACTGTAGACTGACCTGTAATAAAATAACATTTGATATTTTATTTAATTATGGATTAGAAACCTGCCTCTGAGCTCAGCTTGCCCTGAGCTCTGGCGCCCCCAGCAGGCGCGAGGCGGTACTGCTACAATCAGTCACAATAGGCATAGGAGTGGACGATCCTGGGGCGAGCGGGCGGTCTGTCTTCACAGGGAGCTCTCCTGTAGGAGGTGATACTAAACCCACCCTTCTTTTCCGACCTGAAACAGGAGCCGGAGTCCGGAGCGGGATGTATTGATCTGTTTGGCTGTAGTGCTTCTCCGGCAGGTCCTCCATGCGTCAGCCCCGGGAATGGAACAGGAATCCGGTGCGGCGGCGTCTGCGGGGAGTTTCATCTCCCTGAATGAACATGAGCAGAGGTATTACTCAGGTCTCCACGGTGTGTGCCAGGCTGACACTTCAGGAAAACTGTCGTCCGGCAAAGTGGCAGAGCTGTTCAAGGCGTCTCAGCTACCTCCCGAATCCCTGCATAAAGTGAGTGTGCGCTTGTGTCTGCGGTTGCTTGGTCAGCTCATGTTATTAAGTGTGGAAGGGCAGAGAGCTGCGGCTGCTGCTCCCCAAACCCCACTGATATGCGGGAGACGCGGAGCCTGCGGTCTCCTGTGTGTAATAATGAGCCCCATTTTCACTGTAATGCCTTTCTGATCTGTGCGTGTGTGTGAGAGGGAGGTTTCACACACCCTCCTTTCTTCCCCCCCTCATTTACAAAGGAAGCCAGTCTCCTATGTGAAAGTACAGCTGAGCGGTTGTCTGTATGTCTCGTCACTACATCAGCAGGTCTGTTGGTCCTCCGATGACAAATTGCAGATTGTATAGTTTGGTTTAAGGTCAGGCCTTTTGCTCTGATGTGTAGCAAGCTTGTTTACTATTGTAACCAAGGAATTGCTGATGTGATGAACACCAGCAGCAGCCTTTGTCAGTAGTTCTTCCTCTTATTCTCTCTCCAAGAATAACAGTGGTGCTTCTAATATTGTAAACCATCCACTTCTAGAGCCTGTGGCCAGTTCTTTTGAGGAAAAACTCCACACTGAAATATCAGCCACCATTCTTTATATAGATATATGCATAATATTTACAGACAGTATATATGGAAACTTATAGCAGTGTATTTGACAAAGTATACTGGCTGCTCAGATGTGTTGCAGACAGTAAACTCTATAGGGTCAGTTCATCACCTGACCATGCCTCATCTCAGATTTGCCTGATTAAAATGAAGGCGAAACATAAATGTATTAATAGGAATTATCTCAGGTCAAAAAAAAAACTTGAGCTAGGTTCTTCAAGTGCTTAAATATATATCTGGTACTATGTCTGATCTCTGACAGCAGATTTGGAGGCCCTTCATTTTGCAGGGCTGATATTTTGTGTATAGCTTCTCATACACGGGGCACATAGTATTCTATAAAACAATCCAAATTAGGAGACAAATATTAAAACTTCAATACAGAAGAAAAACACATTTTCATCCAACATATTCCCCAGGTATGACACCATGTACCAAATAAATGTTGTGAGGGTGTTCTCTCACATATTTATGTGTGGCATTTCCCTGGAATTTTTTTTTTTTTCCATGCAAATCTGAGCTGGTCAAATGGGGCATGTGACAGGCCACTACTTCCTGATGTCAAAGAGCGAGTGATATATCAGACAGGCCCCATTTACTGCTGGTATAGGTTACTTAAAAAAGTGAAGAGATTAAAAGTGATTAATTAAGCTTTCGAGGAATAGTTCCCTCAACAAAGAAGGTTATGTGATTGGGGTAGTTAGTTTTTTTTTTTTTTAGCAGGATTACTAAAAAAGGGTATGGTTTTGTTTATTTAATGTGAAAATCATAACCTATAAAGGCGATGTTCACTGTGATGGATCATATGGCATGTAAATGAATGGCCATAAATGGCTGTTGTAGTAGTTTTACAAAGACGTCAATGTATTTCAAAATGTGCTCCGTTTATCAAAGCCAATCTTTTAAGTATATACTGTATAATTTTTGGTTGTGGGTCTTGGAACTTGCTAAACCCACCACTTTATTCACTGATGCTTTCAAAATCCCCTCTGAAGGAATGGGGGCCTAATTAAAACCAGACAAAACTAACACGTAAACAACTTCAATTAAAGATTTTAGCGAGCTCCTTGTTTTTCTTTGCGTGTTATTGAATGTGCTTTATGGGATGATACCAGGCAAGCTTGACGGACAACTTAATAGCAGTGGTGGTGTTAACGGTTTCTCGCTGGCTCCGGCGTGAAAGAACCAAGTCAGAGTCATTTTGCTGACCCGTCACCAGAATAAAAACACATTTTTCAGCTCAGATGAGCACAGCAGGTCGCTGCCTCCGTTCACGCCACCCACTGTCCCAAGGGGTCCGCTCCCCTTCGATGGCAGGCTATTGTGTCTCTGTGTGGGTGTCAGGAAGTTTGGCACTGAGCCGCGCTTCCTTCCTGTTCGGCCTGGATCGCCGCCACCACATGGGGGTGATTGACACGCAGCCTTCTGAGCTGTGTTTGGCCCTGCTGCAGGATGCCTGCGCGATCACTTCTGGAGCGACTGCTGACTTCTGGGTCATCGTGTCACACAGTATCAGAGACGGGCTTATGTCCTCTCTTGCCTCTGTGGTTTAGGTGTCAGGTTGTGGCTCTTTAAGTTTTACTCCAGTCACACTCATTTTCCACCCTGTGCTGCATGTAGAGGTGTGTTTAACAGATTTATAGAGGAAGGATCTTTTTTGTCTAACTCCTGCTTACAGCAGATAAATAGAAAAGCGTGACATTTCCTCCTGCTGCAGCGAGGTCACTTGTTGTGCTCGTTACATGGACGTGCAAAGACTTGGGGTCGCACTGCTATTGACGGTGATTAACTTTACCGTCTACTAAGCGGATGTTCCTCATAACATTTTATCGTGGGAAAATAACAAATCCCAACCTGTAACTCACAGTACGCGTATGAAATAAGCGTATATGCTGTAAGTGTGAGCTTTGTTGGCAGTTGCTCATTTTCCTGGTACGTGTTTGTTTTTAGAGGCACGTTCGGGTTCCTGCAGAGAGATGATGTGTTGACAGACGTGTTGCCAAACCTGTTCAGCTTAATAAGGGTGTGGTCAGAGTTTTTTGTGCTCACATCCTGGTCTGATGGTGCCAGTGCTGCCTAGCCGATTGTTTACTGAAAAATTTTAATGGATAAAGGCGTGTCACTGATATATTGGTAGGTATGCTGTCCAGTATAAAAACCTATATTTAGATAACGTAATGCAAAAAAAATATGTTTGCAATATTTTAGAAATGGTGTCATCACATCCTTTGTCCAGTAGGGTGCCTCCAACACAGTCTGCAGTACATATAGAAGAAAACGCAGCACAGCTGAGAGGGAGGTGATGTGGAAACGTGCTGTGTTATTGTGGTAATTTGCTGACTAGTTTGTTTAACCAAGTCTAAATTATGTGTCGGTTTCCTCTAAGTGCTCTTACCTCCTCTAAGATTAACTGGTGATTTCAGTGACCTTGAATGTGGTGCCAGGCGGGCTGGTCTGAGTTTTTCAGGAGCAGATGATCTGCTGTGATTTCCACACTCACAGCCACGGAGAATGGTCTGGAAAAAAAGAAAACTGAGGCTAAAATTCACACGGGATCACCAAAATTGGACAACAGATGACTGGAAAGTTGTTTGGTCTGATGAGTCTTTATTTCTGCTGCGGCATTTGGGCGGTAGGGTTAGAATTTGGTGTAAACAACATGAAAGCACGTCTCCGCCCTGCTTCATATCAGTGGTTCAGGCCGGTGGTGACGGCAGTGGTGGTGGTGGTGTAATGGTAGAGGGGATATTGTCTTCATATACTTTGGGCCAACTGAGCTTTGTTTAAACAAACAAAGCTTCACTGGTACTCAGTTGGGTGGCTGTAGTTCAGGAGGTACTAATCAGAAGGTCGCTGGTTCGATCCCTGGCAGCTCCCTTATGTATGCCAAAGTATCCTTGGGCAAGATACCACGTTGACCTCTGATGCATTCATCGGGATGTGAATGTGTGTGAAAGTTGATAGAGAGCGCTCAGGTGTAGAAAAAAAGTGCTTGCATGAATGGTTGAATGAAGACATGTTAGCAGTTTAGCTGTTCACAATGATAGACTGTATATAAAAAAGGGACGTATCCCCACTGGGTTACAGAGTCATCACTTCTGGCCCTTTAGCTGCTTCCATGGAGTTTCTTTTTGGAAACAAAAGCGGCCATATTTGACTTACCGAGTTGATTACCAAGCTACATCCGTAAACCGTACAGGTGCATCGCATCCCTCTCCTAATAATGCCAACAGTAAGCTTTAATAAAATTCAGTTATAACTCAGGTGAGCATATGAAACTGTACAAACATATTAGTTTCTTTTGGAGCCAGTTTATGGCACTTTGACGTTTTATTTTTCAGCTCTAGGGTTTGCTGCTTGTTGTTCCCAACCCAGAACTCGGATTACTCCTTGGAGTCAAATTCTGCTATCTAATTTCTGTGTGTGTGTGTGTGTGTGTGTGTAAAATAACAGCTGTTTAGGATCACAACAAACCAAAACCTAAATTTGGTGCAACTGTTGACAGCTGAAACAAGCAGTCCCATCTAGATAGTTTTTTGTATCCACAAAAACTGGGAACTCATGGTTTAATCTTGTATTTTATACATAAATCATACGCTTTTATGTGAAAGTTTAAAAGTAAAGAGGAAAAAAAAGAGACGTTTTCCTCTGAACTGCAGTGGAGTAGAAGTCCCAGGCTGCTGACGTTTCCTCAGTTCATAACATGCATGTGTATCTTGGTTTCATCAGCGATGGTGCTGGATCTGGTAACAAGGAAATACACTGCTCAAAGAAATAAAGGGAACATGCAAATAACACATCCTAGATCTGAATGAATGAAATATTCTCATTGAATACTTTGTTCTGTACAAAGTTGAACGTGCTGACAATAAAATAACATCAAAAATCATCAATGGAAATCAAATTTATTAACCAATGGTGGCCTGGATTTGGAGTCACACACAAAATTAAAGTGGAAAAACACACTACAGGCTGATCAACTTAGATGTAATGTCCTTAAAACAAGTCAAAATGAGGCTCAGTATTGTGTGTGGCCTCCACGTGCCTGTGTGACCTCCCTACAATGCCTGGGCATGCTCCTGATGAGGTGGCAGATGTTCTTCTGAGGGATCTCCTCGCAGATCTGGACTAAAGCATCCGCCAACTCCTGGACAGTCTGTGGTGCAACGTGACGTTGGTGGATGGAGCGAGACATGATGTCCCAGATGTGCTCAATCGGATTCAGGTCTGGGGAACGGGCGGGCCAGTCCATAGCTTCAATGCCTTCATCTTGCAGGAACTGCTGACACACTCCAGCCACATGAGGTCTAGCATTATCCTGCATTAGGAGGAACCCAGGGCCAACCGCACCAGCATATGGTTTCACAAGGGGTCTGAGGATCTCGGTACCGAATGGCAGTCATGCTACCTCTGGCGAGCACATGGAGGGCTGTGCAGGCCTCTGAAGAAATGCCACCCCACACCCCCATACTGACCCACTGCCAAACCGGTCACGCTGAAGGATGTTGCAGGCAGCAGATCGCTCTCCACAGCGTCTCCAGACTCTGTCACGTCTGTCACATGTGCTCAGTGTGAACCTGCTTTCATCTGTGAAGAGCACAGGGCACCAGTGGCGAATTTGCTAATCCTGGTGTTCTCTGGCAAATGCCAAGCATCCTGCACGGTGTTGGGCTGTGAGCACAACCCCCATCTGTGGACGTCGAGCCTCCTCCACATCTCCTGGTGTACTGGCCTGTCTCCTGGTAGCACCTCCAGCCTCTGGACACTACGCTGACAGACACAGCAAACCTTCTTGCCACAGCTCGCATTGATGTGCCATCCTGGATGAGCTGCACTACCTGAGCCACTTGTGTGGGTTGTAGAGTCCGTCTCATGCTACCACGAGTGTGAAAGCACCACCAACATTCAAAAGTGACTAAAACATCAGCCAGAAAGCATAGGTACTGAGAAGTGGTCTGTGGTCCCCACCTGCAGAACCACTCCTTTATTGAGTGTGTCTTGCTAATTGGCAATAATTTCCACCTGTTGTCTATTCCATTTGCACAACAGCATGTGAAATTGATTGTCAATCAGTGTTGCTTCCTAAGTGGACAGTTTGATTTCACAGAAGTTTGATTTACTTGGAGTTATATTGTGTTGTTTAAGTGTTCCCTTTATTTTTTTGAGCAGTGTATGTGAAATTGTTTGCCTGGAAAAAGTTTTAAAAACAGAATATTCTCTCTACTACTGCAGGGTAACATGCTGAGCAACATGTCTCTTATTCAAACTTGCATTCTCAGCCAGGCATAAGATTCAGTAACATCCGCAAAGTTGCACCAGCATTGACGTTGTGTGGATTGAAATGTTTTTGGTATTGTTCCGTCTTCCTTAAATAACTTTCCTCTCAGGCCACAGATCTGACCTGTCAGTCTGGTTCCTCGGGGCCTTCGCTGTGCTTCCTGGAATAATCGCATCATCTCTCTTTTTTTCCCCCTGAAATCAGGCTGGCACATCGGTGCTGCAGACCTTACCCCCTGCTGTCTGCTCAGCCTCGTGTCACAGCACTGTAGTTGTTTTCGATGTCCTTCCCCCTTTAAAAGCTGTTTAATGAATGTAATGCAGGTCAAGCAAAAACAATGTCTCATAAGGCAGTGCGAGCCCCCGGCCTCATTAGACAATAGGTATAAACAGGCCCCCTGTCATTCATTTTTCAGAAATGCATACCTCTAAATGTTTACTAAAACGTGTCCTCATGAAGGTTTTTATTTGGTGACATAAAAAAGTAAACTTTGCTTTGGATTTTGTCAGTTAATGAAAACTTGTTTGTATTAGATAACTGGTGTTGATCCACTGTTGCCACAATAATATGCCTGTCTGGATTTCATGAATTCAGCCTTTCATGTGGAGAATGGCCAAAGGAAGAGGGCATTAAATTCTGGTGAGGATCCAGAGCACTTGGGATACTGTAAAATTTGCAAGATGGCAGAAAAATGCACTCTGGTGATTAAAAAAAAGGCTGCCAAAGAGAGCTGCTGGAACAATTTGGTAGGGGAAAATAATCCAATGTAATCTGAAGTTTACTTTTCAAGTAAAAAAACAAAAAACTAACTAAATAATAAAGGGATGAATGGCCAGGAAAAAGTACAGCATAAATAGTATCAGTAATAACATGACAGGATGCTTTAAGACAAGGGGTTTGTAGGGATTAAATAAAGATGATGTCCTATATATTGTTTATTTTTGAGCTATTTATACTGCAGTGATATTTGGTATTATCAACTTAACTGTTTTCCTCAGTGGACCATCCATCCATCCATCCATTCTCTTCTGCTCATCCTGTTCAGGGTGCTGGAGCCTACCCAGCTGTCATAGGGCGAGAGGCAGGGTACACCCTGCACAGGTCGCCAGCGTGTTGCAGGGCTAACACAGACAGACAACCATTCACACTCACATTCACACCTACGGGCAATTTAGAATCACCAGTTGACCAGTTTTCTCCAGTACTTGGAGAAAACCCACGCAGGCACAGGGAGAGCTTTTCTCCCCTTAAAGCATTCATTGTTACTCGAATCAAAAGAGAACATAATAAACCGATTCTACTGTCTTGCTTATCTTTTATATTTTGTTTCTAGCTCTACTTTGTTTGCCCATAATTTTGTACTGCACATTGTCTTTAATCAGGTGGTAAAATAACCTCGAGGCCCTGGCTGGATTAGATTTCTGTCACTGCAGGCGGTCTGAAAGCTGAGATGTGTCACATTGTTAGAATTAGACCACCGTGTCAAAACCTTTTTAGAGCATTGCTTAAGACGTGTTTGCATGTTTCAGCTGGTTTCAATCTGCAAATGCAAACTTAGCCTTTTAGCCCAACTAAAAGTTGGTTTATTTATTTATTTTTTTTAACTTTCCGTCTTCTGCAGGTGACCGAGGTGTGTGGAGCGAAGCGTCTGGGTTACTTTGGTACATCTCAGTTTTACGTGGCTCTGAAGCTTCTCGCAGCCGCCCAGTCTGGTCTGCCCATCCGCCTGGAGAGCGTAACCGCCAGTAAGTCTGCTGCTCAGAGAGGAGGCGTCTTATGAGAGCAAAAAGGGGATCAGGAGATTATCTTAACGTGGCAGGATTTGGTCTAATCTGGATGAAAGGAGAGTTGCGTGGAAAGGGCTGAGTGGGTTTGGCCTTATTACAGAGAGCGCACAATCACTCACACTCTGTCCTAAGAGAAAATCCATTTTCCTCATCAAAACCACATAGCTTCCTGGATTATTAGAAGGAACAGTTTGTGTGTAGCTCACCTCAGCATAATAAAGCCTATAAAGAAGTTTGTCCTGATTAATTCCCTGATGCTAATTCTAGTTGGACCAAAGGTCACTGCACAAGAACCAAATGGAAAGAATAATTTATCATTTCTATCATTTATTTATTTATTTTCTCTGCAGATCTACCTCTACCTAGATTTGTTGGTCTGAAGAATGAACCAGAGATGCGATACTCAACTGGCCACCCCGGCATAGACGCTCAGGGTGCTCAGTGTGGATCTGCACCCGGATCTCTCTCCTGGACTCCAGCAGACCGGAACACCTTCAGGCATCTGGAGGCCAGCGTAGATAAGAAGGTAAGCCTGTGATTTTCGGTGCCACACAACATCATGCGTGCACTGCCATCTGCTACTTTTGGCCTGCACGCATGCATCAGAGTTCATATATCTTAGTACAGTTATGCAGTAAGGATGCACTGAGCAAAGGCATTCCAGTCAGCTGTAATCATCAGAGCAGTTGATGAGAGATTAGAGAAGAATGACAAGCCTCTTTGGGCCATGTCAGCTTTTCCTGGATCAGAATTACTAGAACTGGATGACTAAAGACTTGTATGGCCACATATTGCAATAACTTACTCATGGCAGCAGTGCCAAAATTTGACATCAGTATCATGAACTTGTATTGTGGAACTATTTCAGTTCTGGACTATACCAGAGCAAATTTAGGGCAGCCATTACGCTTCTTCCTAATCCCATTGTGCAGAAACTGGCAGCAGTTCAGCCGGGAGTGCTTGCAGGATAGTCATCACTGAATAGAACCTAATGAAGCTAAATGGGGAAAAATATATTTTTAACCTACTTTTTAGACACAAAAGCCCACATCTAATTCATATTTTTGCAAATATAGCATTGATAGTATGACCAAATTGAAATAAAATGACAAGCGCATGCTGAGTAGTTGGTTAAGCGTATTCCAGCTGCAGGTTGTGGTGGTCGGTGGTGACTGCTCTCGGGTGGTGGCTGCTGCTCATTTTGCGAGCAAAATAAAAAATGTGGGATGCCATAAAAAGTCTTGTCTTGTGTCCCTCATTGTTTTACTACAATCAAAACATGTTAACATAGAAATGTAACTATATCTGTTGCAAGATGAACCTCAAAGTCTAGCAAGCGGGAATTCTTATACCTCTGCATTAAATCGATGCTGTACTTATTTTGCTGCTGCAAATCCTTTTAAAACCCGACGCCATAACTTACGGTGCAGCCTGACGTGCATCTCACTAGAAATGTAATTACACGACGTGTTTTGGTACCGTTGTTTCCTCCTGCCCTCTCCCGGCTGCTCCTCCTTCTGTCTGCATTTTTCAGATTGACCGGAAGAGAACAGATCAACTCGAAGAGAGAAACTCCGTCACCAACCAGTGTTTTGGCAGCAAAATTGCAGCGCGCACAGTGTGCGCAATATAAATATTGGCAACCACATCATCCATTTAGTTAAGCAATGTCTTAGGTTCTGCATAGAGTCAACACAGAGGTATGAACTAAGATTTAGTTTCAGGGTCTTCGTTCTCTCCTGTACTTTGCGCCTTCCCTTCACCCTCCAACCAGTTACAGCCCATCTCTGAGACTGCCACAGGTCTCTTCCTGTTCAGGCTACAAAATAAAGTGCAGTGAGATGACTTTTGCTGTCATTGTATAAAATAAACCTGAATTGGCAGTGTAGCTTTTAGGCTGTGTGAGTGTGTGAAGGACAAACCTTCACACACTGCAGAGGGGGATGAATTGTTTTTCCCTCTGGTGTATAAGGGATTTAACCGTGCTCCGTCTCTGTGGGGTTATGGTTCAGACCATGAGCCTTAATATTCCTGGTTTTGAATGGCTGTCACCTGTCTGCTTTCTACTTTCTTCTATCTAAAAAATTTTTTTAAAAAAATGCATAAAATACTGACAAGGCCAAAGTGTGCCAAGGACGTTTCGGCACACTTTGGCAGCAGCACTTTTGCGTTAGTCGAGTCACGCAGAGGCGTGCTGTTATATGTGTATGAAATAAATGTTTATACCGTATGAGAAATGGGGACTGTTGTGGAGAGCCGCACCAAAAGGTTATAAATTTTCTCTCTTAATAAGCCCGTTTCTGATATGGCCCCTTGAGAAGATTAATTACCCACCCCTGATTTACACTGTCCCTGTATTTGAAGGAACCCTGGTCCCCACCGCGATCCCCGTGCAGTTCACCACCTCGCTCTCCGTTGATGTATCGCAGCTACCCGTACACCAAGCAGAGAAATGGAGTTGACCCACAAATTGGTGAGAAAATTTCCAGTCCTGTAAATGGAATTTTAAAAACCCTTTTTCACCTTTAGGTTTTATTTCTACCACCATCTTTGCTGCTGTGGGATTCTCCAAGTGCCGAGTGGCACGGTTTAGCATGTCTGGAGCTTGTTTGTACATTTGTGTTATAAATTAGAAATAAACTGGAATGAAAAATGAAAAAGAAGAGGTTTTACTGCGTCTCTGACACCTGCTCATTCCTCTAAACTTTCATTTTCTCTCCTCTCACTTTTCCTTTTGATCTGTAAATCGCTCAGTCTCTCAGATCACATTTTTCAGGAGTGTAATCAGCAGGAAATCGCAGCATGTCAGTCTCGGGTTTCTCTTTGACCAAAGCTGTGTTTTTCTCTTCCATCCTTCAGCCTACGAAAGCAAACATTCCTCACGGCCGATCGTTCAGCTGGAGCAGCACTCCTCACCCAGCAAATACGGGACCAAACCCACCGGGGAGCATCCAGCTATGACTCGGGTACTGATGTTTTTTATTTTTATAGATTTACAAATGCATTTTATTAAGTCCGTACTATGCCCTGTCTTACTTAGAATTGCTCTATCTGCTCAGTCTTCCTCAGTAGAGAGGCTCGAGCAGCAGGGTGTATCAGACTATGCTGAGGATGACCCCTGGAGGATCACAGAGGAACAGCTGGAGTATTACACCAATCAATTCAAAAGCCTGCAGCCTGACCTGGGGGCTCTCATCTTGGGTAGGGACAGCCCACCACCGGCTGCATTCATCGAAAGATGAAAAATCTTGCTATCGGATTGTTTGACTGTTGTTTGAACTTTATTTCCAGGAGCTGTAGCCAAAAATTTCTTCACAAAATCCAAGCTCCCAATTCCAGAGCTCTCCCACATTTGGTAAGTGCTGCTGACTCACGCTGGTGTTGTCTGTGTCCTCGTTCTGTTCTGGGGTCATTCGGGTGTGTTTCGGCCCTCTGAGGCAGACAGAGGCCTCTTTTTAAAAGTGCAGACCGGTGTGACGCTTCTCCTCGAAGGGAAAATGTTTAGCCTCTGGAATATTTTTAACTCTTTAGATTAGATGGATTTTTTTTTTTTTTTTGCAGAGTTAGTGGGTACCTAAGAATAGCAGGAAGATTGGAAACCAGTGACCTCAGTTTACCAAACTTCAGACATCAAACTATATCCCACTTGCACAACTAGTGGTCTGGTTAATAACTCAACAAGCTGAGTAACAGTTTGTTTAACTGAAAATCAGGCTGTGATGCACACTTTATGCTGGTATTCTCCATCTTAAAAATATAGTTTGATGTTTTTGTAATTATGCTCATTTGCTTTGTTTTAATTTTACTCACTGCTAGATGGGAAGGATGAAGTTACAACCGGATAAACATGAGTATAAAATGCCTTGGAGCGGTCGCTGTTGGTGGTTAGCTTAAGTTGGACAAGATGAAACTATAATGCTGGCACCAAAAATATTTACTCGGGGCTTCATAGTTTATGTAAAACTGGGATGATGATGATAACATTAATAATAAATGTTAAATATGTGTATATAGAATTTCTGCACCAGTGCACAATATTTCTATTTAACACTCCAGGTTATGTACAGATTAATTAAGGGAGATGCAGCATACTTTGGTTGGGGCTGCTGGTAGGGGACAGAGGTGGACAAGCTGTTTCACCTTTATTCAAGTATATGGACAAAGATAAACTGCTTACTGGCTCTTGCAAATTAATTAGCAGCCTAGGCCTATTGCAGCATAACTAGGGGATGGTTCAGGGTCACCTGATCCAGCCCTAACTATAAGCTTGAGCAAAATGGAAAGTTTGAAGCCTAATCTTAAAACTAGAGAGGGTGTCTGCCTCCTGAATCCAAACTGGGAGCTGGTTCTACAGAAGAGGGGCCTGAAAGCAGAAGGCTCTGCCTCCCATTCTACTTTTAAGTATCCTAGGACCCACAAGTAAGCCAGCAGTCTGAGAACGAAGTGCTTTATTGGGGTGATACAGTACTATTAGGTCTTTAAGATAAGATAGGGCCTGATTATTTAGGGCCCCGGAAGCTGGCCAGGCTTTTCTAACCAGTTGCCGATGGTTAGCATAGCTCGGTGTCAGTGTCAAACTATTCCTTTAATGATGGCAGAAGCGTATGTGCTTATGTCTTCACAGTTTATGTTATTATGCAGTATGTCATGGTTTAGCTTTCACTTGTAATACGTTTTGAATAAGAGCAAATCTGTAGAGGAATGCCTGCTAACCGCTAATGCAGTATCACGTTTAAAAGGCCAAATAAACATTGTGGCGATTCTTTATGTTCATGGTGCATAATTTCAGATTAATGTCCCCGTAATTATGAGTTTCCTGGAAAGAATTTGGTAATATGTCACAAATTATGAAACTGGAGACTGCATTTAATTTATATACTTTAGCTGAACTGATTCTAATATATTACCACTTTAAATAGTCTTTGCGGTCTGTGCGCTGCATGCCTGCTAGTAAATTAATCTCAACCTGTTTTTAAATAAAGATTTCATTTCAGAACGATGTATTTTTTTTCCCAAGAATTTTACTCTTTGCGCAAAACCTAAATGCAAAGTGTTAACAAAATAGTTTCATACGTCTTTATCATATTGTTATTGTTTTACAGCTCCACTCATTCTGTGTGTGTCAACTACTATTTTTAAGGGAGCTGAGTGATGTGGACAGAGATGGGGCCCTCACGTTCTCTGAGTTTTGCACAGCATTTCACTTGATTGTGGCTCGCAAGAATGGTTACCCTCTCCCAGAGAGCCTGCCTCCCAGCCTGAGGCCAGGGTTCACACAGCATGAAGAGAACCTGCCTGACACTCCTGAGGTAAGAGGGACACGAGCGACGGCGTTGATTCTTCAGGTTGTGACTCGATTCAGAGTTAAGCTCTTTATACTGTGCTTTCTTGGCAGAGTGCAGGGCCTTTAATTGTCTTTGAGGATCCTGAACGGAGGCTCAGTCAGATGGTAAAACAACATCTTCACTCGAAATGTTTAAAATGTTTTATTTGGAGTTTCATCCTGGTGCCTGTAGGGGGCACTGGCGAGCTGAACATGAGACAGAACAACTCGGTTCAAGTACACTGCAAACCAGTGAATGGGTTGAGCTTAGAGCATCTTTTGCTTCCTTAAATTAAATGCACAGTTTACACTGTTGCCGTCTGTGCAGGTCCTGACTTTCTTTTTGCCATGGTTTTTTTTTTTTTTTTAGGATCCAAGCATTACGCAGAGGCTCCAGCCAAGCTTGACCTCAACAAAACAAGACCTCAAAGAAGAATCCGGTAAACAAGGTAAAGTAATATTCAAAAAGTAATTTTCTTTTTATTTATTTGAGTAGCAAATGTAAAAATGGTATACATATTAAAGTCAGATATAAAACAGGTTCATCTCTTTGAACTGGGTGCCCTCCTGAAGACATAATAATATATTAACTCGGATGATGGTACTTGAAAAAGCCCATAGAGCTCTTCCAGTACTCATTTAATCTTCTTTCCAAGCCATACATAAATAAATTCTCCATACAGTAAGCACGGTAATTTCCTTACACTAACAAACAAAAGGACATCGCATGCCTGTCGTCCCACTCGCCCTCTGAAGATAAACACAGGCAGAGGGAGAATGCTAACATGTGTTGTTTCAAAAAAGGTATCAGTTTACGCAACACTAAAGTGAAATGAATCTATTCAGTGAACCATAATTTCTTTAGAAATGAGTAAATGCTGAAGTGATCAGCTCTTTATGCAGGGATTTTGTGTGTGTGTCGGGGGGGGGGGTACATATGAAGATATTATTGGTCCTCATATCGTTAAAGCAAAAAGTCTGTTACTGTGGTTAAAATATTCTTAGTTCTGAGGATTTTCCTTTGGTGGAAGGCCAAAGCCTCTTTGGTGGGCTCCAAAAGTTTTTAAATGAGAAAAAAAAAAAACCCACAAATTTTGTTGTTGTGTCCTCATTTCTGATCATTACTTGTTACTGTGTCTCCAGATGTGAAGAGGCTTCCAAAATCTCGAGAGAAAGAGACTCTACAGCTTGGTGCTTTTCCTGAGAGGCCAGGTGAAACTAACCCTTCTATTAACACGAGGGGGAGCGTTCTCTGTTCCTGTGCAAAAGTGCATCATGTGCTGCAAGTTTCAGAAGAGCACCCGGCTGGTGGGGTCCCGCAAATACCTCGCTGCTCTCAGTACTTCCTCTGGGTTGGGGATCTTTCCTCTTTTGTCTTCTTGGGTGAAAATGTTTGTCTGTTGTAATTTAGTTGCATTTTTTGAGCACGTGGAACTCTTCAGGCAAGCCAGAAAGATGTGAGATATATATATATATATATATATATATATATATATATATATATATATATATATATTGGGAAGAGATAAAACATGAGGAATATTACTGATGGTTATTATATGCCTACAGCTCTAGCTTGTAGTTTGGGGCACACCTATAATTATTCATCTTTCTCACAGAACCGCCTCAAGATCTGGACCCACAGATGAAGACAAAAACAAGACCGAGGTGAGACTCCGAACTCCGAACCAGGAAAAAAATAGGTAAACCTGCGCTCAATTAATAACCCTTATTACATTTTCTCACCCATGTGACCTCCAGGTCCTATTCCAGCGCTTCTATCGAGGAAGCCATGAAGAAGGCGGAAGAGCCACCCACCCCTCCGCCACGACCACAGAAGACCCACTCCAGGGCCTCCTCGCTGGACCTCAATAAGCTCTTCCAGCAGGGCGCTGCGGGTATGACCCGCATTATCACACTGTCACCCAGTTCCTCCCATCATATCAGTGTTATAACATGGAAGGTGAGAAGCACAAACAGCTGGGCGGGTTAAGTGCATTTTGCAGCCGAGGTTTTGTTTCAAACCGTTCTCCTTTTACGGGGGAACAAAAGCGGAAATGGAGATGAGCAGTTTTTATTGTTCAGTCTGAAAGGTGAGAGAGCAATTCAGTTTGTGGATATGTAAATATGAGTTTAAGGAGTGAAATCTGAATCCTGAGAGCCAAATGGAGGCATAGCATTGTACTGTAAACTTCTCTCTTGCAATTCCAGGAGTAAAAAGTGGGTGGCTGCTGCCTCCTCCAGCCCTCCCTCCTAGACCAACAGCTTCACAGGTAAGTCCTGTTTGATTAAGATTTTGATCACAGTACTGCATGCTAATGAGCAAAGCACTTCCTGTTCCTCTGAAATCCAAGTTTCTTAAACTAAAAATGAAAGAAATCTTTGGTTAATCAGCACCGTATGTACATCTTTCCTGTCAGGTTTCTCATTTTCTCAGTACTTCAGAGAAAAGTGTCCAGAGCAAAGTGCAGCAGCCAAACTTTGCTGACTTCAGTCACTTCAGAGAAGAGGTAAGCACTGAACCTGAACTTCCACCTTTGTCTCAGTTGGAATTTGCAAATGTAGCAAACAGCAACACAGATTGTAATTCCAAAAAGAAATGTCAGCATTTTCCACGGCACATCACGTCAGACGTTGCACTATAAGAGTGAAGATGTGCCTGTCAAACACGTGAAGCTCTGTTAGAAGACACAAATACGCTCGAAGGTTATGACAGCCGTGTGCATCAGAGTCTCCTCTGCTCGGGACTGCAAGCGGATGGAGACACTGCGGCTCCTTAATCGTGCATACTGGTGTCCTGTTACACCTCCGAGCCCTTAAAATATCCTCGTTTAAAGGTTTATTGGTGAATTCAGTGAATATTTTAAAGAGTGTAAGATTTATCATTCTCACACAAGAAAAAAATGAGGATTTTAAGGCCTAAATTGTGTATTTGTTAAAAATCCGTCAGTGTTACGTTCAAACTTTTTCTCTGAGTCACTTTCATACTTCTGCATGTTCTGACAGCTTTAACGTTTCCTCTTCCTCCAGTCGGAAACCTAATCTAGAAAAAATGGGCACGCACTGTACTAGGAAGTATCCTCACTTCAGAATTACGGCCTTAACCTTCAGAACATGTGCTGCTTATAAAACTGAACCGATTTTGTGGTTGCTTTCTAATGAATCCCTTTATAAACTTCACTGCTGCCGTATGGTGAATTGCACAAATGCTAATTACTGCTTTGCATTTGGGACTTTTATCAATGCATATGTTTATTTAAATCAGCTGCACGTCCAGCAGGCATAATAAACACAATGTGCAAATGGAAAGTGCTGTATTTACTGCACTACATTTCCTGGAACTGCAGGTGAAAAGAAGAAAAAAAAAAATCCCCGTTCCCTTTATCAAAGGTTATTGTGTTTACACAGCTTCGTACAGTATTTGTTTTTCCTTGCGGGAGTGGAGGGATTTTGGCAGCTTCTTCTGGTCTTTCTGGTGTCCAAACCTCTGGCTTTAATTTGACGAATCAGACGTAGTTTTAGGGTCAAAAGGCAAAGCAGCCCGTGCTCCGGTGCTACCCCTCTCCTCTGCGTCGCGTGCTGTAAATCATACTCTTCGTTCTTCATCGGACCAGATGTGCTTGAAACGCCGCAATTTTTGTGACGCGCTAAAAACGTAAAACTGAAGCTTCACGTTTAGATTTGTCATCGTGTTTTCAGCCCAGAATCTGCCCACATTTCGGTGTGGATGTGTCTTTGTTTTTTTCTTGACTTTGTGTGTAAATCACTCACGCCTAACCTCTTACACTGTCTTTGTAATCACTCGTCTTTAAAGGTGCCCTTTCATTACTCTCACTCTGCCCTTGGATCCATTACTCCTCCTTCCCATCACTTTAGAGCATGGCCATCTCTCCGTCTCTCCACATGGTGCTTTACTTAATTAAACCCAGCTGCACTAGATCATCCCAAAGGTAGCTGTAATATGTACATTTCTCACTTAGTAAGGCAAATAGAAATCCATACCAGCCCAGGCTCCTCAGAGAGGCAGAGCGTCCTTAAAAATAACTTCCTTTACATAAAACACGTCAATCTCGAGTTAAGTGTGAATATTTTGGGACCAGGTTTTGCAGGGAGCTCATGGCAGCAGTTTAATTTACAGTTAAAGTGGATGGCTACGTCTCACTGCTCACTGTGTTCTGTAGTGAGTACGACTATACCTGATGCAGTGAACTCAAAGTAGCCCTAAATGCAGTGTACAACCGATGGTCTCTATTCCAGCATCACGCATTGCCGTAAAGAAAAAAATGACAGGAATGTGAGCGGAGCATAAACCATCACCAAGTATTTATTAATTTAAACATGTTCTGTATGAGATGTGTTTAATACCGTTGGTATTTTTTTAAAAATTTTGTTGTTTTTATTGTACAACAAGATCAGAAACTCTTGTTTTTCCAAATGGCTCACTGTGTTGTTCTCAACATAGAATTCCCTAAATAGTGATAAGGGAAAAGCGAACAAATATGTGCTTTTATTCTGCATTTTCTAAGAAAAAAAAAAGAATTAACTTGTTAGTTAAATCAACTTCACCTCCCTCTATTCATTTTGTTACATTTCCATTTCTGCTCCCTCTGTCTTTATATAACCTACGGTAACTTTCCCTGAACTTTTGCTTAATTTGTTCCACTTTACTTCGCCTAACTTAATTTCACTGAAGTTCAGGTTATTTTACAGTAACTGAAGGTGACCCCATAGCTGAACGGCTAGTCCCTGATTTCCTGGTGGGCTGAACTCTTACTGCTTCTCATTCCCCTCTTTTGCCCCATGTTCCCCCTTTCCCTCTGTCTCTCCAATCTAACTATATTAAAGTGCAACATGAGGAAAAATATTGTCTTGTTAATTTACTGGTTTTTACTAAACTGCATTTATTTTTGCCTCACATTACTCTTTTTTTTTTTTAATCTTGTGTAACCTCACTTTACTTCACCTACCTTTTTATTCATTTCCATTTACTTAACTTTCCCCCACTGTTCTTCACAGTTCAAACTCAAGTCCTTCAAAGTAGCTACAGCAGGGTCTGTCGAATGTTCTGACAGTAAAGTTGGGAAACAGCATTCTTCCTTTATTGTGTCCAGTTTGTGTATTGTTTGCCAGTCACCACAGAGTTTGAAAAAGCTTCATGCGCCTTATTGCTCTTAAATATTCCAGTTAAACAAGGACAGTTTTTAAACACGCGCTTCCTGTAAATTGACAGTGACGGCACTTCTTTAATACCAGCCTTCGCCTTGCTGGAGTGAAACAGCCATGACCTGCAGCTGATGTGACCACACATTCTGCTTATGGGGCTCCTGTGATTCATTGCCACTGTAGCAACTACTACAGCGTCTGTCTTTAAATGTTTCCATGCTGTGGTTGTGTTTCACATCCAGTGGAGCAGTGAATCTCAGGGTCATTTATTTGAAAGTTAGTTGGTGTTTCTGAGCAAAATACATTTTTCGGTTTCTCGGGTACAATTTACAACAGGAGCCTGTTTAAACCATCACGAAGCCCAGTTGCCACCACAGTGAAGACTGCAGCCAGAACAAATTAGTGGATCAAGTTGACTAATCCAGCATTAACAGATGGGAAATATTGTAAGGAGTGCCTTCGACATTCACTCAAAACTGTGGCCTCTCCTCACACATTTGCCCTAAAAAGCACGTGGTGACACATTAAGCATCTTGAAACAGAAGAACAAGGCAGCAAGGAGCAATAAAAGTGAGGTGATCCATCATGGCTGCCCCCTGAGCAGGCCGTGTCTGGAGTGCACTACATCGCGGTCCCTGCAGGCAAGGTACTGATTTATCCACGGACAGAGCAGACACATTTCTTTCTGCCTCTTTATAGCTGCTCTCTCAATTTAATTCACCTCATCATTGCATTAACACTCTTTTCTCTTTGGATGAATAGATCTTTTATCATCTTTATGTGGCAAACGTCCAAGCTAAATCTTTCAGCTCATACTGTCGTCGTCGTTCTGTAGGAGGAGAGCAGCGTGAAACCTGAAGATCAGGGACCACACTCCAGATTTGGCCTCAGCACTGAAGACTTGTCAAATCCTTTGAAGCAGGTCAGAACTGCTCATGTAAGCCACTCCTGTTGCGTAAGCGTCAGTGTCTCTCTTTCAATAATTCTATCTTTTCATCTGCTATCATTTCAGGACATGACTGCTGCTTCTCACAATCAACCTCCACAGAAGCCAGTTCGCAGGAAATATCTCCCAGAGAGCCAAAACCTGGAGGCAGTACCTCCACCTGCCGTGCCATTTCCTCCCCCCGCTAAACCTGCTCAAAAGTTAGTCAACCATTTAACTAGTGGCATGTATCAGTTTAATCAGGTGTAGCTAAAAATAGTGGGTAAAATATGGCCAGGAACACTAACTTTTGTTAAATCTGGTGTAGTTATTACTTAATGTAAGAAAATGGCTACATAAATGGCCAGTTGTGGTGATAAACCCACAGAAAATTATCCCTCTCTGAAGTTTTTTTAGCTTTCATTTTAGTCCATAGCACAGGTTTTATAGCTCATTGGAATATTTTTTAAGTATATTTATTATTAAAAAGATTCAACAACTCATTGGTAACTGTTAGCTGAATACCAGTGGTGGACAGGCAAAGTTTACAACTCTTTAGTGAACACTTTTACTGTAATTTCACTGACATGGTCTTTGTTGATGATAACTCTACTGAAAGTTGTCATTTCATAAAATGTGTTCGTATCTTCTAAATTGCCTCTAAAAAAGTAAGGAACGAGCCTTTTTATTTAATATAGTAATTTAGTAGCTAAAGTAGAAAAAATATGTCTTTGAAGATGGCTACCAGGAGAGTGAATATTGGACTTTTGGAAGGTGTTATTTTATTAATCTGTCAAGATGACACCATCTTGAAGTTTGGCCTTGAAGATGGTGTGACTCAATCGTGGTCCCTCTTCACAAAAAGAACTCCAGACACAAATGTGGTAACTATCGCACTCTCTTCCTAATCTCCCACCTGAGCACGATTTTTCTGAAAATCCTATTTGATAGAGTGCAATAGTCAGCTGATAAGCTTCTTGCCCAAAACCAAGCCAGCTTCAGTAAAGGTAGAAGTACAGTCAAAGTCAACTCCTCAGTCAACTCGCTGACAAGTTTCTTGAAATGGACAGACAAATATTTCATGCTTTTATTGACTTCGAGAAAGTGTTTGACAGCGTTGATCGTGAAATTCTCTGGGCTACACCCAAATCTGCTGGACTCTGATCAAAGATTGTCAACCTCATTTAATTTCTCTACAATAATATTAAATGCTTTATTGGAATTGACAACAAAGTGTCCACTCCCTTCAGGTCATGGTGTTCCACAAGGATGTATATTAAGTCCTGTTCTTTTCAACATTATGCTCCAAGTTACTATTGACAAACTAGCAGCATTAACCAGTTTGAAAACAGTCTCAAAATTCAAGGCCACTCCTATATTTATCTTGCATTTCTAGATGATATTGACCTAGTGACTGACTCCACCAGAAGTATGTCAGGATCACCTTAATAAATTCTGGCTATGGCCTTAAAGTTTCCTCTAGCAAACCAAAAGTGATGATTACATCCAAAAAGCTTCAAACACCAAATATCAACCTTATCAACTCCACACAGAAAGGCCTGGACCAAGGTGGAATCAAACCCGGACCTTCTTGCTGTGGGGCAGCGGTGCTAACCACCATGCTGCCGGCAGACTTACCAATGAAATCAAAAGATGCGGCATTATTGCCACTACTGCCTTTAAGAAACATATCTGCTCTCTGGAAAACACGCAATATCACAATCAAAGTTAAACTCCAAATCCTTTACACCATGGTTTGTAGTATTTTTCTCTATGCTTGCGAGATGTGGCACTTGTGTCCTTTGAATTGAAATCCTTACAGGACTATCCTAAACAGTTATGAAGACTACTCACTAATTAGGTGGTCCTTACTGGCATCTCAACTTCGCACCAAGCCCTCTGACTACAGTCATCATAGACAGCTTCATTGGCTAGGTCAAATCGCATGTATGGACTCAGCTCGTACCCCTGAGATCACTCTTTGAAGAGATTGAAGGAAACAGAACTCGTGGCTGCCCACAGGATACTTGGCTCTGCCAAAATCTGCAAACCTCAATCATGTAGACATCCACTGCCTTACCCAGGAGAGACAACAGTGGCATAACCTTATTCGTAACATTCAGTGTGGGCCACGTAGTGAGGCTGGAGGCACCCATGGTGATTACAGGTTTCCTTATTATTATAATATCAGCTTTTTGCCTCTCCAATTAGAGTCTATGACAGTCCCTAGAACCGTCTTGTCAAGATTTGTGCAATTTGGCACACTTCCTCAGGACACTCTCATTATCATTTTCACCAAGTTATATGCCACTACCTTGAGGACTAGCACCACGGCCTGCAAGGTTGGACTTGCGTTTGCAACTGTAACTTGTGACCCGTGTGGCCAATTTTGGAAATCAAGGTAAAGTTGGAATCCTTGGATTCAAAGATGGATGTTACCACTTTCACTCATTGTGTTTGGATTCTGTATTTTGAAGCCTTAGCTCAAAGATTTTGGTCACCAGAATTTGGGTCTGTTTTTTTTTTCTGGCACCAGAAGTCCCCATTTTTGGGTGAAAGGGCGATGTTTTAAGTTATCAGCTCACAATCTAGTGAGCTAGGTTAGCAGAACCCATTCATAAACTGTGTAGGTGCCATGAATTTTATATAGAAGATGGATGAAGCTTCCAGGCCTGAAAAATGAAGCCAACACGGATATGCCATAAACCTGCATTCTATGTAATGGCTAACAGGCTGTAACCGTTATTTAGTAGATAATTCTATTACAAATGCTCCAGAAGGCACCAACACCACCATTCTGGATTGGTTGAGTTCAGTGACTCAAATTAGTTGAAGTGAGGCCTAGCAAACAGCTGAAGGTGGCAAAGCAGCCACACTAATAATTTTAAGCCTTACAGAATCCAAACAGGTGAATTATTAAAAAAAAAAAATCAGACCAAAACCTGTTTTATTGAGACTGTAAACATGTTAATTTCATAGTTGAAATTTGGCATTTTAACATTTTAAGGGGACTAATTAAATTTTGGTGCCAGTCTCAAGTTGGAGAAACTGCAGTTTTTTGTTTTAAGCCCCAAAGTTTGCTGCTTGCAACGTCCTTGCAAACTTTAGAAATAAAATATACCACCCTTTACAGCTTGTTGCGCTACCTCAAGTGGCCAAAAAAAAAAAAAAATGAGTTAATGCAGGTCAAAGAGCTTCTTAAAAGTACCTACGTGCTCTTAAGTGATCGTAAAAACCATGAAACCCACCCAGAAAGGGGAATTCACCAGACATTAAGGCACACCCTAACTCACTATAATGACTCTAGCATGTGTGCTCCTGTCTCCTTATTGACCAGACTGCTCATTGAAACTGTCACTGCAATACAGGGTGATCATCAATAACATCGGGGTCTCCTAGCACTCACCATATGCAGAAAGTTGCAGTGGCGTCTCATTCTTTTGATGTGCAAAGTCTAAACCTTTGATAAGAAATGGAGACTTATAGCCATGCCATTCTGGTTTATGCACTTTAAAAAAAAAACACAAAAAAAAAAACTTTTTTTAAAGCAAATAAAACTCTGTGAAATTCTTTCAGGCTGCTGCCCAGACAGAAGAGGGAGATCCAGCAGGCTATCCGTAAGAACAGGGAAACCAATGCTGTGCTGACACGCCTTAATAGTGAACTCCAGCAGCAACTGAAGGTTAGTCCATGTGGTATTTTTTTGTTTATATCAGTAGGGTTTTGCTGAAGGAACGTGTGTCCATTTGCGTTCAATTTCTCACATTTCCTGCCTCCACTTCCTTCAGACTCCGGGAAATGGGGAAGACCAGCCCTGCGTTGCTTAGGAAACACAAATAAAGGGTGTGTGCTTGACACACAAAACTGCAGTGTACTTCTAAATCGCACAGTTCAATTAAACAACAAAAGTACTAAACACTGTATTTTAACAGCAGCCGCAAGAGCGTGGTAGTGTTCAAGTTAACTCGGTTTCAGGATCCCTTCGAATGTGTGTCAGAAGTTGAGTTCTGCTCTTTTGCCACTGACAGCAAAACGCTCCCGCCGGTCCAACTCGGTGAAAAGCCCCAAGCTCAACTGTCTGCCCCCCTCTGCCCGTCAGTCATAGCTGAACTAATGGCAGAGACTTGGCTGTTTGCATTGGGGATCTGCCCGTGGCGCACTCTCACTCACATTTGGAGCACATGCTGCATGCCTGTCATTCTCCTCGTAAATGATCCAGGAGGGAAACCTTCACGCTCACATGCAGGGCTTTTATAGCTTTAATTCAACAGAGGAAAATGAATGAAAAGGAGACGAGGGCTACCAACAAAGAGCCTACTTTGTCCCATTTTAAAATATCATGCAAAGAAACTATTTTGTTCTTGGATTTCAAGGATTTATATTTCCTTTCCCTATTGTAAAAGGTCATCTGGAATGCTATTTATCCGTTCTAATTCTCCTATGTCCTCAAAGTATCTGTGGAATTCTGCAGAGAAAGGCATATGTGTCTTTATATAGACTCGAGCCTTGTTCAAATACCAAACAGCCACTGGCATTCACAACTGTCTTCTTCAAAATATAGCCTGGGTCGTTCAGGCATCCAACTACAACAGGGTGGTGTGTGTGTGTGGGGAGACAAGGGAGGCTGGATGGAAAGGGAGACTTGACTTTTTACAGAAACAATTTAAGAAAGTTTTAATGAAAATATCCACGAAGCAGCTGGTCAGTAATATGATGTCAGAATCGTGGGGAAAACACGTTTCTGAATGGAGAAATTCACATGAATGCCCACTCAAAAAGTCTGAGAGTTGCTGAGAAACATGGCTGATGAAAATAAATATTTGGCTGATCTTTAGAAATTTTTTTATTGAAATGTTTCTTACATTTAATTTGTAATATTGGGTATTAGTATTAGTTGCCATCCACACAGTGTGAACTAGATCAGTTAGAGTTTTATACTGGAAACAGTAACAGTTGTTTAAAATGATAGGTGACCCGAGCTCTATATTTATCTGTGCTGTTGTGATATTTTTAATTGTAGGAATGTTTATTACTTTGTCGATCCACTTCACATCCTTCACAGTATAGTTGTATTACATTTTGGTATGTTTTTTAACATTGCAATAAAATCAAAGCCTACAGTTTTTCACTTCTAATTGCTGCATTGTAATGTTTTACAGTGAACCTAGAGTAGCAAGATTTACTACTGCAGATGCCTTGAGGCAGATACTTAATACCAAAGAGACGATGAAAACAGCTCAAGTGATAGAGATGAGTTAAGTCCTTATGTATAAAAGAAATGATTGAAAACCATGATTATTTACGCTAGATATATATAAATATAAAATATGTTTTCACTGGACTCTATTCAGTCCCTTACTGCTTCCATAGGAATTCAGAGGATAAGTAGCAGCCAGATGCTGCTAATCAAATACACTTAATTAACGGAAGTATGAGAAAGTATGAGCACCTCTATAAAAGCAGAAGTTTTGCTGGTCTGGAGCATTCAGATGAGCTAGATCTCAGACTCTACAGGCCTCAGTTAGCATGTTAAATGTTAAAGGTCATGACAGCACTTCTAATAAAAGACTGAACAAGCATGGCTCATTTGGAAGGGTTGGAAAGCCTCTTCCCTCTTAAAAGAACATGGCAGCATGACTTAGGTTTGCAAAGTTGCTTCGGAATAAACCAAAAGGCTTCTGGAACAATGTCCTTTGGACAGATGAAACCAAAATAGAAATGTTTGACTATAATGTACAGCACCATGTTTGGCGAAAAACAAACACAGCATACCAGCACAAACACCTCCTACCATCTTTAAAGCACAGTGGTGGAGGGGTGATGGTTTGGGCTTGTTTTGCAGCCACAGGTCTTGGGCACCCTGCAGTCAATGAGTCCACTATGAACTCTAGTGATTAAGTAAGTAAAATGTATTTATATAGCACCTTCCTAGATAAAAATCAGACAGTGCTTCACAACATTCAAAGGAAAAATGGTAACACACAGTAAAACACACACAAAACCTAAACAAATAAGTCTTGAGCTGCTCTTTAAAAGATTCAGTAGAGTCCACAGATCTCAGGTGTAATGGTAGTGCATTCCAAAGTTTAGGAGCCGCAACCTCAAATGCACGGTCTCCTTTAGTTTTCAGCTTAGAGCGAGGAAGCACCTCGCTCTAAGCCTCAAGACCTCAATAATCTGTACGTGATGTATGGGTGTAGGAGTGTGTTAATGTATTCAGGCATTTGAGTATGCAGCGCTCTGGAAGTGATCACCAAGATCTTAAACTGAAGTCTGAACTTTATGGGGAGCCAGTGCAGAGATGACAAAATAGGTGTCACCTGAGACCACTTAGGGATCTATTAAGTAGCCTCACAGCTGCATTTCAGACCAACCTCAGCCGATCCAAAGAGGTAATAAATACAGTGTGAACAAAATAGGTCCCAAAACAGAATCTTGGGGCACACCACAGGACAAAGTGGCGGTTGAGGATACAAAACTATCAGCAGCAACTTAGTATACCAAAGTATTGCAGAGACAAATGTGAGGCCATCTGTCCGAAGCTAAAGCTTGGGTGAAATTTGGTCATGCAACAGGACAATGATCCCAAAGACTGCACCAAATCTAGAACAGAATGACTGAAAAAGGAAATAGTCAGGGTGTTGCAATGGCCCAGTCAAAGTCCAGACGTCAACCTGTGTGAAATTCTGTGTCTGGACCTTAAGAGCTGTGCATAAACGAAGGCCCGCAAACCTCAATGAACTGAAGCAACAGTGGAAAGAAGAGTCAAAAATCCTCCTCCACAGTGACATATATGAGAGACTGATAAAGTTCATCCTTCCATCCATTTTCCTCCGCTTATCCGGGGCCGGGTCGCGGAAGCAGCAGCCTTAGCAGAGAAGCCCAGACCTCCTTCTCCCCAGCCACCTTCACCAGCTCATCTGGGGGGACCCCAAGGCCTTCCCAGCCCAGCCGAGAGATATAATCTCTCCAGAACACTTCACCCAAGAGGCGCCCAGGAGGCATCCTAGTCAGATGCCCGTACCACCTGAACTGGCTCCTTTCGATGTGGAGGAGCAGCAGCTCTACTTTGAGCCCCACCCGAATGGCTGCACTCCTCACCCTATCTCTAAGGGAGAAGCCAGCCACCCTTCGGAGGAAGCTCATTTCTGCTGCTAATATTCACAATCTCATTCTTTACAGTAGTGACCGACTGATAAAGTCACACAGAAAATAATTAAAGTTATTGCTGCTAAAGGTGGTTCTATAAGCTGCTGAATCATGAGGTGTAATGTTTTTTTAACCTGTCTTTTTCACATGACTTTAATATATACTACACTGGGCCATATATACAAATGACTCAGTTATTTTGGTTGTTAAAATAACTTGGTGCATAAAACACTCTAGTCTGTTGTTTTCATATTCCAGCTTAAAAACACATAAACACAAGAATATTGGAGGAGCAGCTTCCTAAATCTGGAATTTTGTCCATCTGAAGAGCACTCATAAGCAGCACAAAATCCAGCCTAGGTTTTTACTTATCCCAAAGAAGGAAGTCTGTTTAAATAGTCCAACAGCTTTCTTAATTCCGATGAAGTTTTCATCTGATATGGTTAAGAATGCTGATGTTCAAAGAAGATATGCTGGCAGGCACAGGCCTAATCAAGTTTAGCCTGGATAAATGTGATCCACCAGCACTGCTATTAGGTCTGAATTTCCTGTCTAACTGCAGGTCTCATGAACTCTATATATTAGTGACCTTATGACCCTTATTCTAGTACAGAGTAAGGAGTGACACCAAAACCTAACTGTCTAATATTGAGGCTGTACATATTCCACATTCACATAATCTGCTCTGTGAGGCAGAGTGAACTAACCTTGTGATCTTTCCTCTGTTGCCACCCTCAGGATATATCTGACGTTTTCAGCCCTACGGCAGGTACAGCTCTGAGGATAGGAGGATAGGTCTCCATTTTGGGGGGTGTAATGAACATTATGGGCCACTGCAGGGGATTCTTTTTTTTCCATTCTTGAGTCTGTACTCACATGGCAGTGTACGCTCTCCCTGGGGGGACATTATTGTGTTCACTCCTCACCTCCTGCTGTGCAGAGCTTTGTGCTCTCTTTTGGGGAGTGACAAGGTCAGGACCTAAATTCCAGATATTAATGCTGTACATATTCCACATTCACTCAGTCTCTTCCACTTGAGGTGGCAAACTGTAAACTTTCCTCTTCTACCCTGTAGACAAAGCTTACATTTTTAGGTAAAACAAGATTCCGTTCAACACCTTCATATTGGAACATTAGGGGCCACCTCAGGAGATTAATCTCATTACACACCATTGCAACCATAGCTATCAACTTGACTCTCCTGCTATATTCATATTGCAGTGTACGTTCTCACTGGGGGCACAATATTATTGTCCCTCCCCACTCCATGCTGTGCAGAGTTTTGTGCCTTCTTATTTCGAGTGACGAGGTCAGATTCCAAATATTAATGCTGTACACACTCTACGCTCACATAATCTATTCTATAATTTGTGCAGCGGTTCTCAAAGTTTGGGAGAAAGCATGCATTTGGGCACCAAGACTGGAACAATGCAGATGTCAAAGAAAATAATTCCAAAATCAGTGATTTATTTTAAACATTGAGCTGTCCAAATTTTTCATGGGCGCACACAGAAGAACCTGCAGAGGGGTCTGACACAAGCTGTTAGCAGGTGCAAAGGATATTGAAAGGATGGTGGTTTGTTATTGAGTGTTTGTCTTCTTCACACCAGTCATAAAATGTTTGTATTAATGTCTGCAAAACTGCTCTTATGTTTCTTAGCATGAACTGTTGATGGATTTCCCGCCTGTGCCCCTCAGATTCAGTTTTTTTTGTTGTTTTTTTAATGCAAAATTTTACCTTCATACAGTGAATGTTTTTTCAACTTGCAGGCCCTCAAAACATAGGGTGCATTGGAATTTTGCACCATTTTATTTTTTTGTTTTTCCCACATTTATGAGTCCTCGCAGGTTCATATCCACATGAGGATTTCAGGGCCGGAAAAACACATTTATCTCAGTTTAAAACTGCAGCCAGTTCAGTCTCGAGTGTTACAATCAAACGCCAAAATCAAAAAATTTTTGTGCTAGCTGATGAGCCCGCAGAGAATATTTTAATCAAGATCTGTTCTTAATTCTGCGGTTTGTAAAAGTCAGATTCTATCTAAAATCTCTGTGAGCTGTTCATAGTAATTAACATTGTAACCTTTTCAACCTTGTTCTTGGCCATTGTCATCGCAGCAAACAAAGCAAATAATGCCATGACCGCCTGAGGTACGTCTCTTGTTGAGGGTGCGGCGATCCGAGGTCATGTTTTCTTTTGCTTGGCTGCAGGTGGTTCACAAGGAGAGGATCACCTTGGAGTCCCAGCTGGAGCTCCTGCGGCCTCTGGCGTCGACGTGATCGAGCCTGAAGTCTGATCGGAGTCACGTTCCCGCTCTGAGACCGGGGGGGGGGGGCCTGCATCAGCTTCCCTATTAAACATGAGTTGTTGTCTTTTTTTCATGAACACTGAGTAAAAGTAAAAGGGCTGACGATGGAAACAGAAGTGCGTTGCTGACCAGACGAACAGGGATGTAACTCCTCTGGACTCATCAGCTCCAGTCTGTGCGTTTCTTTCTGTTACTGTTAAAGAGGTTCTGCAGGACTAAACCATGTGTTTTTAAATCACTGTATAATATGCACATGTAAAATGTTTTCTTTATGACTTTCTAACTTATTTGTGCTGTGATTCACTCTTAGGTTCTCCCATAGATCTTTTATAGTTTGCACCATATTTGCACACGTTTCTGTGATTATGAAAAATGAATTTTCTGTCCAACGAATCCTCTCAGATTTCATGTTTTTCCATACGCCACATTTCACGTGTATCTGCATACACATTCTAAAGCGAGTTATGGTGCTACAGATTATTTTCTCCTTAAACTGTTTGCACTAAAAGAAAAAAACGGGAACGTTTAGGAGGATGGCAAGAAGCCAAACGTGTGAGGAATTAGATTTTTAAGGGTGTGCACAAAATGTGTCTTTTGAAGGACTGTAGCTGTGGCACATGTGAAGAATGCCGACACTGGATTTGTATGAAATATGAGCAGTTCCATGTGCTCCTGTAAAGCTGTTACAAGTCTAACTGTTTCCTGACATCTCTGTGTTATCAAAGCCTCCAAAGTCGGCCTCGATGACTGTTTGAATAAAAAAGATTTAGCAACCTCAGCAGTAGACTTTCAAGTGGGCTTTAAAACTGTTATTCATATTTATGATTTTGTTATTAATCGCCTTTTCCCTCACACAAAGAGGGAAATAAGAATATCAGCTATTAGCAAGATTATTTTAAACTCAGAGTTTCACAATAAGTGGATCCCTTAGAGGTTCTTTCTAAAAACAAAAAATTATGAGGCAATCAGCAAAAGCCAAATTAGCATTAATAACTAAAATAAGTAATAAGCATAACATTCATCTCATGGTTTTGCAAGAAGATCTGGAGACTGCCTGAATAAGCAGACATCATGAATTTATGTATTCAGAGATGCTATGTGAATTAAGCTTGCCTCTTTTTTTTTCTTTCCACACGACTGATGGATCGTGATGGCGATAATGAGACGGCATGCCTGTAACTGCATGATTGTGCTAAACTGATGTGAGAGTACATGAACCTGAAATTGTGCACAACCGAGCTCTGGGCTGAAGACCGTAATGAAACTCATAAATAAAGTTGTCTATTTTTATTGCTTGAAATTATTTTACTACTGGATTGCTGTTTAAAGATGCCTTACCCCAGAATAAAATGCTCCACGTGCTCGACAGCTCCACTAAATTTGGCTATACTACATATAACAGATGTATTGTAAGTCGTTGTCACATCTTGGGTATGAGAGCAGGAGAGATCAAACAGGCTGCAGTCGTAACCCTGTGGTACTCACAAAGCAGCTGTGCTTTTCTCGACACAGACACAACAACCGAGGGTCACCCGAATCACCGCTGATGGCTGTATTCCCAGACCCTCTGCTGCTGCCATCCCAAAATATCCTCTGACACACTTGGCTCTCATTAAAGACACATCACACACCGATGGGCCTGTTTCTCACTCGAGTGCTGCACTCACTCCTCTAATAGCTCCTCTGATCATTATCATTACCTAGATTTTTTTTTCTAGTTATAAATGTGATATAACAGCATTTGGTCTGTTGGGTTAATCAGCACTTTGGTTCAGACATGAAATGTTTCACCAGCTAAAGCCGTGAAAGTCTTTATATTCGTGGTCCCCAGAGGAGGAGTCATGATTTTAGGGATTTAAATTCTTGGCAACTTTGCCAGAACATTTGGTGCTGAATGCGTATCCCCCCCCCCCCCGAGAGTAATTTGAAGAGTGTTCGGTTCACTGCATTCACCACTCACATATTCGCCTACACTAATCACCTCATACCTGCCTTTGTTAAAGTTATTATATTCCTTTTTATTTAAATAAACCATTTATTAATTGGCCTTGTTCGTCATGATCTCACCGCCCAGTTTGTGGCAGTTAACACCTTTGAGCCCATGTTTACATATTAGATCCTTTATTTAAACCTATCTGGTCCAGCATTCATGTTCTGATTATAAGGACACTTGGGTGTTCTTACTGAGATACGTGAGTTATTTCTTGTCTCCTTATCTATTTATGACATCTATATTTCTATCAGATCTGCAGCAGCACTCACATCTATACACACACCGCCCAAACGTGACAGTTCTTGATATGTGATGTGAATGGCTGCCACATCAAATTTGTCTTTAGGTTGGAGTGCACCTAACTTCCTGTAGTAGCAAAAACCATGCAAATATCTCTCTAATCCACTGAGTAATGAGCTGCCTAATAAATCGAGCTACAAAGGCGAGACAATTTACGATTTATTTGTGCAGTTTTTTCCGCATTCAGGTGCAGTTTCACAGCAAGTCTGGATAAAAGTCTCTATTTGATTTTGGCTTCTCGCACACACGAGGTTCCCATCAGCAGAAATCTAAGCAAATATGTTGTCAGTATGGTGAAGGAGTCTGTAGGAATCCACATCATTTGTTGATAGATAAGGACTGTGTTCAGTATTTAAACCCATCTAGCCTCATCTGGAGCGGTTTCTTCTTCCCAAAGGACTTTACTTATAGCCACAGTAGTCACAGCATGTTTAGTTGCTAGATGACATTTTTAAAGAGGTGGAAGTGGTACTCAGCAGTATAGAAATACGCCGTTACGCTAAGTGAAAGTAATTTATTGGATGTTTTACTTCAGTAAATGTAAAAAAATATATATATATGAGAAACACAAATACCAAAGCTAAAAGCTGAATAAAACTTTATCTACTGTATAACATTTAATGATAATTTATTAAAAGAGAGTAAAAAGTATATTAGGTGCCTCTGAATTGTAGCAGAGTAGAAGTACAAAATACAGAAAATGGAAATACTTAATTTTTCAAAATGTTACTAAACAGTACTTGAGTAAGCATAGTTACTTCACCTCTGAATTTTGTGTCCATTTTTAAATATATTGCTTTCATTTTTTCAGTAAATAAAGTCCCTAAAAGTTCAGTTAGTTGGGTACTATCATCCAAAGTGTGGAAAACATTCAACAGGTGCAGCTCAGAGACTAAATTTGTGAATGAGAAGCCCAGTAGACGGCCTGCATCCCCGAATTTTAATCCTCTAAAAAAAATCCAAATGGATGAGTTATCCAAAAGGCTCCTCTGTATTTTGGTTATGAAGAGGAATTAGCTATATAGACCCAAACTGTTTCTTATACCAAGCTGTAAACATGTTTTCATTGCTGCTTTAACATGGGAGTCAGTAGGGATTAACTCACTTTTGGAGTCAGCCTCAAGTGGCCATTAGAGGAACTGCAGTTTTCCAGCCCCGTGACTTTCCATTTAGAGCCTTCCATTTTCTGGAGCGTGCGAGTCCAGCTTCAGTGGTTATGCACTGCATCTCTGATTTCTCCTGGAAATCGTTGCTTATGACCTGTTTCCAACATGTGAAGCTTTCTGCAGGGCTAAATTGAGCCCAGCGTAGAAACCGAGACCACTCCTGAGTGAGCTCCTTTGCATGATTGAATTCACAGAACATTTTAAAGGAACAGAAGAGAGAAACGGATACTTAATCCAAGGGGAAAGGATGGAGGAAGTGTTTGAGGCATCTGGAGAAAATGAATGAGCCTGAGTAAATTAGTTCAGTCTGGGAAACAGACACAGGATGCCAGACGACAACAAGGCGCTCGTAATTCCTCTGCGCCATAACCAATATTTGGCACAACCCTGCGTGTCGGTACCTGCTGCATTAGCTCTACAGTCGCTCCTTCCATACTGTGGGTTATATTTCATCTTATACATCAGGAGATGAATGTGTGTACTCATTAAATCAGATGGCTTAACGGAGAGCTACTCTCACTGCACTATAAACACTACTTAAAAGTGTTTGGCTTGCATTTCAAGATGACAACTGAGCGTGATGAGGAAACTGTGTGTCAGCCATGTGCTACCACTCAGTCTAAGCCTGTTCATATAATTACCATCTCCCACTTATACAGCAGCTGTCTTATTATTCTGTATGTGGTTATTAGTATTAGTGATTCTTACAGGTGGAGACGGTGATATTTGGTGCTCTCAGATACATATCATAGAGACTTAATTAGACCTCCATATTATCTCCATATCAATGAATGGCATTAAAATGAGCCAAGTCAAATGGAATCAGATGAAGAGAACTACAGTCACAACATTAAAAGGCCCATTGAGGATAAGACAGGAGCGCTTTGGCAGAGGAGCCAAATGCAAGACACCACAGCTCTAATGGGTAACACATAAAAATAAAGTAAAATTAAAGCCGCAAGCGGCGTTGAAGGCCCTCGCCGCCTGTGAGCCTCCGCGAACCACAAGCGAACCGCCTTTGAGCCCTGCAAATCCTCAGCGAGCTCCCTGCATGCCATGCAAACCTCCAGCGAGCCCACTGAGAGCCGCTTCCACTGCCAAGTGTAAAAACCCGATTTTGAGCTGTTAATCTATGTGTTTCCACAAGGTGGCGCTGTGACTGTCATTCAATAATGTCCTGTGGATGTCTTCAGGGGTGAGGCGTTATCACCCTTGTGAAGTTTGAAGCAGAACGGATGCATCGTTGGAATCCTGATTCCACTAGGTGGCGCTGCGACTGTCATTCAAAAATGTCATGTGCATGTGTGCACGGGTGGGTCCTTATCACACTTGTGAAGTTTGGTGCAGATTGAACAATGACTGTTTAAATTACAGCAACTTACTTGTTCCACTAGGGGCGCTAGAGGGGCATTCAATAATGTCCTATGGATGTGTTCAGGGGTGGGTCCTTATCACACTTGTGAAGTTTGAAGCAGATTGGATGCATCATTGGAATCCTGTTTCCACTAGGTGGCGCTGCGACTGTCAGTCAATAATGTGATATGGATGTGTGCAGGGGTGGGTCCTTATCATGCTTGTGAAGTTTGGTGCAGATTGAACAATGACTGTTTAAATTAGAGCATGTTACTTGTTCCACTAGGTGGCGCTGCGACTGTCATTCAATAATGTCATATGGATGTGTGCAGGGGTGGGTCATTATCACACTTGTGAAGTTTGAGGGCAATCGGACAAAGTATATGGGATTGAGAGGCAAACGAAATGTCATGGCGAAGGATCGAAGCTCGCCATGGCCCCAGGGCCACGCCCCTCTGCAAAGGAACATCATCATGGGCCTTAGTGGGAATGTTTGTGATCAATGTACAGCTCAAAACACCTGAAAAAAGTGTGTCACACAGAAATGTTAGGTTTTCCATTGAAAACCAATGGGGAATTGGGGGTGTGGTCACGGGGGCGGCGTGCAAAATGAGGCATGGGTCTGATTGACTTTTTTGATCAGGGTCATATACAGAATGTGGAAACCAAATTTCATAACTCTACGAGTAACTAAAATTTTGAAGCTCCATGCAAAATTTATTTTGATTATGTAGGGGGCGCTATTGCAGGAATTGCCATTGTTTCTCCATTTATGGATTCATTGTGGGACCCTTCATAAGTTATTAAAGTTTGGTAGAAATCTGGCAAAGCATGCACGAGTGATGACAGAAAAGGTGAGTGTAATTTAGGCCAAAACGAAGGCCAAGTTCAGCGCCCCCTAACGACCAAACCATTGATTTTCGATGAAAACCCTGAATAACTTTTGATGGCCTACTGGTCTAGATTATGCTGAGCGATTTTGGTGTCTGTAGGTGTAACGCCCTAAGAGGAGATGTTTCAAATACGAGGTGTGCATCATCGCCAAATTGGCAGAGGGCAAAGTTCAGGCCACGGTGGCTGACTTCCTGTTTGCTGTGTGGGGGTGCTCCAAGAGGATTTTTTGCTTGTCCTGACATGATCTATGTGTGACGCCAATTTCGTGGTTCTACGACAAAGTTGATCGTGGCCTCTCCCATAGAGGGCCGAAAAATGAATTTTCCGGGGGGCGCCGTGGAGCCCCCTTTTAGAGTTGGTTCTTGATGACATTAAAAAAATCAATTTTTCGCCAGACCTGACCTCTGTAGCGAAAATGGTGAGTTTTCGTATATGTTCAGGGGGTCAAATTTGAGGGGATAGACGGAGAAAGAAAAAGAAGAAGAAAAAAAATAATAATAATAATAATAATGACAAATTCTAACGATTCCAATAATGCGCTTTTCCAGTGACCCGCATATATACATTTTCGGAAACGTCTCGACATGGCGCACGTCCCTATGAGGTCCGGGGCCACTTTAGACCGCGTCCCATGTGACTCCGCCCATTTTTGCTCATTCGCCCCTTGCGATTACAATAGGCTCCTCGCCGACCCTTCGGTTGGCTCGGGCCTAATTAAATTTAAAAAATACAGAAATAAAAAAACAGATGAGAACAAGAAGTTTGACAAAAGGTTGAGAGGGAGACCGGACTAGATATACAGTGTTGTGGAAAAAATAAGTTGAGCCCTGAAACCAAACTGATTTTATGATGATTTATTGAGAATAAGAAAATAACCTTTGCAAAGGGGTCAATACAGCACGAACAGTCTCCGCACGGCATTGACCAAGAAGCAGAATACTCCCAGCTCCTTTATAGTCATTGTGTTGATACAGTCTTGTTCTATCAGCTGTGGGGAGTTCAGTTTCCCACCACCATGCAACTTCAGTCTGATAATCAGTGCATCATGACCTTGGACACAACCTAGAAAGATGTTTGTTATCTACTTTGCACACTTGGTCTTTGTACTGGAAATTACAATTACATACCAAAGGAGCACACAGAGGTTATTAGAGTTGGAAAAAACAAATTTTCCATTACAACAGTACACAGAGGGCTGATTGGGAAACAAGCAGGAAACAGGGAATCAGAGGTGGGAAAGACAAAGACAGGAAGTAAAGCAACAGCAGAGACCAAAATAAAACAGGAAGTGACAACATGGAAAGATGAAAACTAAGAGAGAAACAGCAAGGAGACATTTCTCACTTCGTATCATCTCTGTCCTCTATCCTCCTGCCTGTGAAAGGAATCTCAGTGCGAAATGTTGAAGGATGTCCTGTAATCAGACGGAGAGAAAGGATTTGGTACAGGGGCTGTAATAAAAGATCCAGATTTGTAGAAGTGTTTTAACTTCAGTGTGTAACTGGAATACACAAGCTACGGTGGGACTCTCCAAACAACAACAAAATCATCAAGTGTGTGATCGAACTTTCCACCTTTCTATCCCCATTTCTCATCCTCGACTCCTGTCCTTGTTTGTGAGTCCCTCCCACCAGAGATGCAAGTGGGGGGGGGGCTGCAACAATTTTCAGGTGGGCAGTACATGACATACAAAGTTAATTTCAGGACCCAAGCACATTAATGTATTGCAGAAATATTCTCAGTTCAGGGTAAGTAAACTGTATCCATATCATCCCTGGTGGCTCCAAGTTGAAGCTGACTCTTCTCACAACAAAGATTACCAGCTTTTTGTCCGCTCAAGTTCAACCTTTTGTTGCAGCGCCATTACTCAAAGATGACGACATACGCCACTTCTCTTTGTCTGAGGCCGGGCTTTGCAAAGGTTGCACTTCTGGTGTGGACATTAGCTAGGCCGCAGGAAAGGCTTTGGGGCTGTCACCTCTGTCGATCTCTGGCCCTGTCAGCTGGTGGGATTTAGCTAAACCCTCATTCAGCAAATGTGAATGAAGCTCAGCTCGGGCTGTCAGGTCTGCAAATGGAGGTGAAAGTGAAGATTAACCTATGCAGGGATATGACAACATAAAAGATGATTTATTGTTGTTGTTGTCCCTACAACAAATAAATGAAATCAGTCTCTTCTTAACAGAATTCCTGCAGCTTAAGTTAGATTTAAGATTTTTTTAACACTCAGGATTTAGATTAAGTATAGAAGTAAAGAAAAAAAGGCTTTGGATTAATGTGTTTGTGGTTCATTGAGGTTCGAGTAAAACACTCAGCTAGCCACAGCCCATCACACCCTATGTTTCCTTACCTGAATGCTGAACAGGTTGGTATTATGTGTGTGTCGTTCAACTGCCTCTCCAAACAGCCTCTCATCCCCTTATCAAACTCCAGCTCCACTGTCTTGGACTGCAGCTGAATTCAGTATTTCTTGTTCTGCTCTTGAGATCTGCTGCGAGCTGCAGCGCCAGTTCAGCCAGAATCTGCAGCAGGTGGAGAACTGGTGCTGCTACACCGAGCGGAGCAAGGACGCAGCTGCAGGCCAAAACATTTGACTGGCTGGAGAGGCAGCTGAACAACCTCAAGGACCGCACAACAGCCACTTTGAAGCTTAAATGTAATCTCAAGTGATTAAAAGCTACAGACATTACACTCGGCACTGAAGTCCACCAACATCCCCACCAGCTAGCAAACACCTTGTATGACAGGTAAATTCATGTGAGGTCTTTACTGTGTTCATGTATTTTTTTTTGTATTTTTTGTTTTGTAGAACAAAACATGTATATTTCAGGTTCTTGCAGGACTGGCGTAGAGTAAAACATCAAGAAGCAGCAACACCTCCAACCGGGGCAATTCTTCTTTCTTGGAGAACGGGTAGTTTTTACTCCATCCATCCACTTATCCTATTCGGGGTCGTGGGGGGGCTGGGGGCTGACCCTGTCACAGGGCCAACACAGAAAGACAGACAGCCATCCACACCTATGGGCAATTTAGAGTGGCCAATTAACCTAACCCCACTAAGTGCATGTCTTTGGACTGTGGGAGGAAACCCACGCAGACATGGGGAGAACATACACACAGAGACCACATGGGGAGAAGGTGGAATTGAACCCAGGCCTTCTAGATGTTATTCTAACTGTGAGGCAGCAGCACTAACCACTGTGCCACCATGCTGCCCCACGCATATGCCCGCATATTATTATTTATGAGTAGATACCACTGCTAAACATTTTGTGGTACTTCATCATCCTTGCCCCAAAAAGAAAAACAAGGAGGAGGTCAGATATAGGACTTCTTCTCATAGAGGAAGTTGTGAGATTTGTTTCCCAAGTTTAGAAATTTACAAATCAACCTTAAGGAAATTATTTGAAATGAGGAAATTAGGTTTTCAGTCAACCTCGGTAACCTCAGAGGTCATCAGCTTTTCACTGTTCCCAGAATTAAGTGTGCTGAAAGTTTCTGTGATCCTGTTCTTCGGAAATGCACGCAGGCTTCAGCTTCCTCCAAACTCTGCTGCAAGGTTATTGACTAAAACAAATAACAAGGAGCATAACGTTCCAGGTTAGTGGAGCCACACTGGCTTCCAGTAGCCTACATAACTCATTTTAAAATGCTCTTACTTGTATATTCACTGGATTCACTTTACATCCCTGCTTACCATCCAATATTCCTCACAGGGAAAAATTGGGGATTTTGCCATTCCGGCCTCCACCTCAGGAACTGCCCACCTCAAAACACTGAGAAAAAAACTCAGCCGATACTTTTGAGAAACTCTTAAAGACATTTTGTTAACCTTGATTGCTTAATGAGAGCACGTAGTCTTTTCTCTCTTCTCTGGTTTTTTAAATTGTTTTCTTTAATTACATTTTCTTCTCTTATTATTGGCTTGGTGGCTATCTGTGAAGGAAGTGCAACAACCTGCATGAAAGGTGGACTGATTTGATTGATTTAATAATGACAAGTGAATCTAATCTTTTCATTTGTGTTTTCCTTTGCTTAAACAAAGACATGCAGGGTATACAGGTGCTGGTCATGAAATTAGAATATCATGAAAAAGTTGATTTATTTCAGTAATTCCATCCAAAAAGTGAAACTTGTATATTATATTCATTCATTACACACAGACTGATATATTTAAAATGTTTGTTTCTTTTAATTTTGATGATTATAACTGACAACTAATGAAAACCCCAAATGCAGTCTCTCAGAAAATTAAAATATTACTTCAGACCAATACAAAAAAAGTATTTTTAGAAATGTTGGCCAACTGAAAAGTATGAACATGAAAAGTATGAACATGAAAAGTATGAGCATGAAAAGTATGAGCATGTACAGCACTCAGTACTTAGTTGGGGCTCCTTTTGCCTGGATTATTGCAGCAATGCGGCGTGGCAAGGAGTCCATCAGTCTGTGGTACTGCTCAGGTGTTATGAGAGCCCAGGTTGCTCTGATAGTGGCCTTCAGCTCTTCTGAATTGTTGGGTCTGGCGTATCACATCTTCCTCTTCACAATAGCCCATAGATTTTCTAAGGGGTTAAGGTCAGGCGAGTTTGCTGGCCAATTAAGAACAGGGATACCATGGTCCTTAAAGCAGGTACTGGTAGCTTTGGCACTGTGTGCAGGTGCCAAGTCCTGTTGGAAAATGAAACCTGCATCTCTATAAAGTTGGTCAGCAGCAGGAAGCATGAAGTGCTCTAAAACTTCCTGATAGGCGGCTGCGTTGACCTTGGACCTCAGAAAACACAGTGGACCAACACCAGCAGATGACATGGCACCCCAAACCATCACTGACTGTGGAAACTTTACACTGAACCTCAAGCAACGTGGACTCTCTGCCTCTCCTCTCTTCCTCCAGACTCTGGGACCTTGATCTCCAAAGGAAATGCAAAATTTACTTTGATCAGAGAACATAACTTCGGAGCACTCAGCAGCAGTCCAGTCCTTTTTGTCTTTAGCCCAGGAGAGACGCTTCTGACGCCGTCTCTTGCTCAAGAGTGGCTTGACACGAGGACTGTGACAGCTGAAACCCATGTCTGCATACGTCTGTGCGTGGTGGTTCTTGAAGCACTGACTCCAGCTGCAGTCCACTCTTTGTGAATCTCCCCCACATTTTTGGATGGGTTTTGTTTCACAATCCTCTCCAGGGTGTGGTTATCCCTATTGCTTGGACACTTTTTTTCTCCCACATCTTTTCCTTCCCTTCGCCTCTCTATTAATGTGCTTGGACACAGAGCTCTGTGAACAGCCAGCCTCTTTAGCAATGACCTTTTGTGTCTTGCCCTCCTTGTGCAAGGTGTCAAAGGTCATCTTTTGGACAACTGTGAAGTCAGCAGTCTTCCCCATGATTGTGTAGCCTACAGAACTAGACTGAGAGGCCATTTAAAGACCTTTACAGGTGTTTGGAGTTAATTAGCTGATTGGAGTGTGGCACCAGGTGTCTTCAATGTTGAACCTTTTCACAATATTCAAATTTTCTGAGATACTGAATTGGGGTTTTCATTAGTTGCCAGTTATAATCATCAAAATTAAAAGAAACAAACATTTGAAATATATCAGTCTGTGTGTAATGAATGAATATAATATACAAGTTTCACTTTTTGAATGGAATTACTGAAATAAATCAACTTTTTCATGATATTCTAATTTTATGACCAGCACCTGTAGCATAAACTGGTGCAGGAAATCCACCAGAATGCAGGGAATTAAGTGTTCCTGTTTACTGTGCATCCCCCAAAATCCATGCTCTGCTGGAGATGATATACACGGTCTAAAAGAGGGAGGGGTTTAATACTCAAACAGGAGAAAAAATGATCCAATTCATGAGAATTTCTTTTTTAAATAATCTTTTTTTACCGTTTAATTACCCTTTAATTGTTTTATTTTTTTTTAATATTCTGCAGTGTTCGTTCTGTCCTCTAACTCTGATACGCGTGAAGCTTTTGCCATGCAGTGTTTACAGGGTCCCATATGAGTGCTGCAGCATCATTAAGGGTAGATTATCCTTCCTGGTGAGTTTGAAGCAGGGGATTCCGGATCCACTCAGCTCTGGGACTCCACTCCGAGTCTTCCCTCAGACTTTTTTTTTTTTTTTTTTTTTAGAAAACCACCTCTACTTTGTAGCAGTGAAAAACACACCAGCATTAGGGCAGCAGATGACCCGGCGCAGCAGCGAGGAGCATAACAGTCCTCTCTAACAAATGAAAGGATGGGGGGTATCAGCAGCAGCAGCAGCAGCAGCTGAATTCAGTAAAACTGGATCCGGGGCCGAGGGGGCACAGCAACTTTCTACTCACTCTTGGGAGACTTTTGTTGGATTTATTCCCCGCTCCACTACAACATGCCATTTGCCAAAAGAATAGTGCAACCCCAGTTTCTGTGCAGGTATCAAATCCCAAATGAGGAGGGTCTGGTTTTTGAGGATCTGGTCTCCATCAGTAATGTGGCTCTATCTCGGACCTTGCGGCAGCTGTCGGACCTGGCCAAACATGCCTGCTCCATATTCCAGGAGCTGGAAAACGAGCTCACGTCCACCAACCAGCGGGTCAGGGGGCTTCAGGGCAAGATCGGCCACCTTCAGCGGACCTGCTCCGAGCTGGACCCCAAACAGGAGGCAGTGCGTGAGTACTGACCGGCTCCGCTTATCCGCGTGTCCCGGAGCCGCCTGCGCGCGGCTCTGGAAGACAGCTGCGCGAGGAGGCACCGTTTCTATTTTCCATCCGTGACGTTTGTTTTTTAAAATGACGCAGATTTAAATAAAAGTTGTGTTAGTGCCACTATAGTAGCTCGAAACTGCCACCAAACTTTCACATAGTGGCTTAAAAGTTATTTAATAACTTAATTTTTTATATTATTTTCCCTCAGAGGTTTGTAAGACATTACTGGGAGACCCGTGCTGTCTTCCCACGCCGATGGGTGTGTGACAGTTTGACTGTCCCAACCTCAAACTATCAGCCACTTGAATCCGGCTGTTACTTTGCTATAACTCACCCGAGAAGTGACTTTCTCCTTCAGTACGGGAGTGGGCGGCATTTTCTCTCAGAGGGTCACACTGGCACAGATAAGAGAGCCACAGATTGAACAATTGGATTCAAACTTGAGAAGGGTCGTGCTGAATTTTAGTAGATGTAACACACTCATTAGGTCTGAGCGCTTGATTCAAAACTCACGACCTTTCTCAGCTCTTTGTGGGTCAATCTGGTGACCTCTGACATAATAAAAAATCCACTAAAATATGTTATCAATGTTTACGGGTCTCCCCCCCCCGGGGGGTATTTACTATTAGAAAGGATATGAGAGACCAGAGACTGTTTTAACTCGTGGGCCCGCATCACTAAATAAAGACATGTCGGGACTGCTCTTTATTATTTATGAGTACAAACACTGTCTTATGCATGAATACATGAGTTCCAGTCTTGCTCACCTGTGCAGTCACCCCCCAGAAGGCTCGTGAAACTTTGCCATTTATTCCAATGGGAGCAGTGAGACAGTCACCTGTCCTTTAGAGACCATCAAAGTCATGATGGTCATGATGCAGGCTGCATGGAGGATGGTTATCCATCAGCTGTGATGTGTAGGGAAATGTTTGTTTACCCACTTGTCCCTGTGTTGGTGAGTTCAGCAGCAGCACAGACTCACTGCAGTCATTCCTCTCAAGATTATTTAGAATAATACCGCCTTTTGGGGGAGGGGGGGGTCTCAAGGCCGGATTGAGATGCTCCTCATGTTGGTTCTCGCCCTGTCGCTGTATTTTGCCTGTGTGTGATTGAATTCCTGTAACATTATTGTTTTATTGTAACTACATTTAATGACTTACAAAGACGTAAGCACTGTTTCTCCATCTAACCTCGTCACTACAGTAACTTTTTGGCAAATGAAAACTCCAGGGAGTGTCAGGGTGGTCTGCTGTTATTTGTTAAAAGGAAAACCTCTTGCCCTGAGTTGACTTCTTGGCATGTAAAGATTAAACATGTTATTCACACGTGCTCTTCTGCATATGTAAACCTTTGCTTGGCCACCAGTAATCATTCATTACCCTGATAACACAGCATGTGGCCATCGCCTGGCTCCTTTAATCTCCCTTCCCTGAGTGACTCGGGTGTGTGTGTGTGTGTGTGTGTGTGTGTGTGTGTGTGTGTGTGTGTGTGTGTTTAAAACTACTCTACTCTCCAGTAAGCACTTAGGGAACCTGTACACCACTCTTTCTTCTCTCCACATCCCACAATTATCCATCCATGCAGCCTGGACATACCCCAGTGCAACCCCCCCCCCTTCTTAGTTTAGGTTGAGCAAGTCCTTGCATGTTCCCCGTGCAGACCCTGCTTCCTGTGGTCTGTGAATGGGTTACTTTGCCTCAAGGTATTTATGTGCAGAATGGATATTTGCTGACCCCTCTTAAACCCAATTTAAACCTTGAGATGCCTACAGAGATTTCTTTTAATCAGCGACTGTGCGTAGTGTTTTTTTTTTCTTTTTTTGGTTTGTTTGTTTTTGTTTTGTTAGCTTTTCTCGTGCAGAATTGCTGGTTTGTTCTGTAGGATTCAGTCACAATAACCTGCACATTATCAATATGAGTGTCTTAGTTATTGGTTATGTTGAAGCTGTAAATCAAAGGCAGCTAGATTTGCAGTTCAGCTTATCGGTTCCTACCATGTTAGCAAGAATGCCAGTCTTGGAGCTAGAAGAATAATTAGGCCCGAATTATGCTGCTGCGTCAGGTCTTTGCGGGGCCTACATACGTACCTGAAATGCACCTCTCGAGAAATGTAACTACACATTGGGTCGACATAGCTTGCAAGGCTTGTGATTACTGCGTAGGGTCCAGAGGGGATTTGCGGTTACATATGCATGCCCCACAAAGACCCGACACAGAAGGATAATTCAGGCCTTGGTGGATGATTTCAAGTGATGGCAGTGATAGCTTTCTTAATCTCCTCTTAATTCAAGCAGCTTGCATTCAGCTTTTAAACAAAGGTCATGCAGTGTTGTTGCAAGTAACATTACAGGATGAAACTGTACTAAATCTCGCCACATGTTGCTGTACAACAGATTTTGCATGCCGTGTTTCTAGCTACCCCCCTTTCCCTAGGAAAGCCTAATTGGTCTTAATTATGCTTTTCATATTAATGTGTGTCAGGGGTAGCTGTAAACAGCAGTACCCTCCCTTATCTGAATGACAATTGGTGTAAATGGAGCACAGATAGCTCAGTGGGGGTGGGGTTGGGGGTGGTGGGGGCTTTTATGATGTGGCTGTGACTTGACCACAGGATGACTGCTGGAGGAGGAGGAGGAGGACACAGCTGCAGATTCATTCGCCAATATAGAATCGTGCCGGATCAGATGTTGACCTGTTGGTGAGGTGTCACCCTGCCGTGCCATGTTAGCAGCCTGCTGGTTTAATATTGCAGCTCGCTGTGGTAATATTTGCATGCAGGCATGTTTTTAAATCCAGGCTGAGATGCTGACACATTTGGGTCAAACAACTCCCTTTTTTTTTTTTTTTTTTTTGCTAAGAGTGCCGTGCGTCTCTTTCACTTTTACTTCATCTCATGTCGACCCTTTGATTCTCAGCTACACCAGCCGTATAGATAGTGTGCCGTACTTTGCACTTTAGGAAATCTGTCTCTAAATGCTTGAAGTGATGCTCCCACTATCCATGATTTATTTTGCATGGCTCTTTAAACAATGCAAGAATTCCTTAAAAACAGACCCTTGAAAAAGTTAAAGCGGCTGTTTCTTTTTGGCATGCTTTCTTTCACGCACAAACACACGAGGCGCCTGGCACATATCCTTCAGCCCCGTGTTTGGACAGCTCTCCTGTGACACCCCATCAGTGTTTGAGCTGAACTACCATCGGGGCTCCTCCGAGCAGGAGGACTCAGCCGGGTTTTAAGTTACACTGGCGCAGTGCAGAGAGGGAGCTGTAATACTTGTGGCGGCAAGTGGCCCTCTGGCTTTTCTAGTCCAAGAGCACATGGCTGGCAGTTCACCGCATTCCTTGTACAGACCGCGCTAGAGACTGCGTTGCAATACCAGAATAAAGAAGGAACAGAGCAGAGTAGCCACTCGGAGAAAACTGAGCAAAACCCCGGCACGAGATCTGAACTCACTAAATCCACTAAAATACCTTCGTATTGCAAACTGTGTGCAGAGTTTTAACCAATAATCTTGTGACTCCAGATGAAAGTGATAAGACTTGTTACTGGTTGTAGTATTACATCATAAACCTTCAGTAAAACTGCAAAACGCTGACGAAAGGCTTCACAGAAGTGATGCCGAAAGAGAGCTGGCTTTATTTCATATTGGGTCATAATCTCTATAAACAGATATCGGCATGCGGATATAGAGAATCTGTAAGGAAGGTCTCACATTTTTGCTACTGTAAGCTGTCTGGTTTTAATTTGTAACTTCGACTGCGTGCAAGTAAATAGTTTTTGTTAAGAGAGACTGCATGATATCTGCCAAGCTGTTAAATCTGGCTGCTGCGACAGTCGTGGGGAGGGGGGGGGTTGTTGAGTAAAATTTAATGATGCATTTGATTTGTGAAGAGCAATCCGCCCGTTATAACTCTAATTGCTAATTGCGCACACGGCACAATTATGGCGCAGACCAAACAGTGGAGCTGCGTATGTGCACCTCTGCACACTGTCATGGAAACCCATGCCATGAAGCTCCCCGTGCAAAGTTTTTGTGCTGATGTTAATGTGAGAGGAAGTCTGGAAAGCTGCAGTTATTGAATGAGCAGAGACTTTTGTATGCTCAGCACTCAGTTGATCGTGGAATATTTAGGAGGGAAGAAATTTCACGAGCTCACTTGTAGCAATGGTGGGACCCTTTTGCAGAACACTTTAGAACAACCTATTCTTTCACAAGTGCTTGTAAACGCACACTGCATGGCTAGGTGCTTGATTTTTACACACCTGTGGGGTGCATAAAATGGGACTGAAAACACCTGAATTCAAAGATTATGAAGTGTGGCCCAATACCTTTGTTGATATAGTGTATATACCAGCAAGAAAGCAGCGAACCACAGTTGGCCTCGCTCACGTAGAAATACAGTAGTGGAATAAGGATATTTAGGTTGCCACTTTCGGGACCTGCACTTTTTAAAAACCCTGATCATCATCTAGTGAGTTAACTTTTTATTTAATATCTTTTTAAAATAAATATTGGCATTCATAAAAAATTACCAGGAGACTGGATATCTCCTGGGTATAATGTTTAAAAAAAATGCCCTGGGCATAGTTATTAGAATAATGTAATAAAATAGTTTGCAATTCAAAGATCAGCCAGAATCATCATCTTATCTTAAAGATAAGCACATTGCATGTCTACAGCTGCTAGAAGTGTGCAGAATTCACAGTTATTACATTTGAAACTGTCAAAGAAGTCATCAAACATGTTTGAAATGAAACAAATCAGGTCATGCAGTACTTTCCTTCACACACACACACACACACACACACACACACACTGCACGTTATGTAACATTTAAGACAAGAGCAGTTCCTCACTTTCAGAGGTGCTTTAAGCTTTCCTCTGTGCCATTTCTCCTCCTCCTTAAACTACCCGTGACGGACGTCTGAGCACTGCGTATTTAAGCTCTGCACTTTCCATCCTTTCCGTCTCTGGAGTTCACTCCGGTCTTCCCCTTCAGCACAGTGGCACTCGTGCGGCTCTGCGAGCCTCGGTGGCCTGTAATAGAATTTCTGTGAATGGCTGTAGCATGTCCCCTCGCTGCTTTAAACTCCACTGAAGCAGCTCAGACCAGTAACCCACATTATTCCGCTGACAGGCCTTCCCTTATGCATTTAATTGATCCAGTCGAGCCATTACCGCGACTGATTTACTAAGTGAGGCAGCACTTACGAGTCCATCCAAAGTCAATATTTGTCAATGTTGGAATTCGGCACAGAGCTTCAGATAACAGGAAGGAAAATGTTTTGTGAGTGAGGGAAATCAGATTTTATCAGTAGTGTCCTCTAATTTGATTCAGTTTTTATTTGTCAAGTAACTGAGATTAGTTTATGTAGTGGAACAGAGAGGCAGAAAGACACAGAAAGGAAATAGATCACTGCTTTTTAGCTCTGCCTCTGTTTTCCCTTTCATTATCAGAACGCATATTTCTGCAGGTTCAGACAACCTGCCATTGATATAGTACCTGTGCTAATTATAGAGCAGATTTCAAAGACTTTGCTCACTCATTGCTGCACCCCCCCCCCGACAGACACCGAGAAGGCCGAGACAGCCTTGATGCTGAGGCTTGTTGTTTTCATTCAGCTGTCATATAGCTGATGTCATTTCTTTCTACTTCTTTGCGGATTATGTTCAGCTCTGTGACTTTGCATTTTTATGACGGAACTATGAGAAAAAGGGATCAAGCTAAGGACAAACTGGCCCTTTGGTTTTGTGTTCTATATTAAAAGTTGAGTCTTTGTATCAAACTGAACTGAAGGCTTCCCATTTACAAGGCCTCATTAACCATGTGTGCGTCTCAGCACCTCAGCCCCCGGTGGATTGCCTGGCCTGCGATTGAAGTGGTTCTGTCAAGTCAACCATTCCCAAAAAGCCAGTGATCAGGAAACCACAGCGCTCGCTTACACTTCTGAGACCTTGCACCCCACACATGCTCCCTAAATTGGTCTGGATAGCTGGTGTCATTAGGGGAGATGGGGGCTGGGAGCTGGAGGCTGTGTTTGTTTTTGAAAGGGGGCGTCTTGTTAAAATTAAGGTTAAGGCTTTTCATTACTTTGCTTGAGGGAAATGTGTGAGTTATTACACTTTACATTCCTGTGGTGGGACCCTCCATGAGTGCAAGTGCTCCTGAGGCAGTCTCCCAAAATCCCTCTCCAGGTCTTTTGTATATTTTCAGGTGAACAGGCTAACATCATGGAAAAAAATGTGAAAAATTCCTATCAGGTTCTTCCAGAGAGAGTGAGGGGTTAGTTTGTTGTTGGTGAAAGGTGATTGTTTTCTCTACAGCAGAAATCAGGGATGATGATAACACATCTCCCTGCCCTGAGGTGTATGCGAGCGTCTCTACCACACAGACGGTTAATGAATAAAATTCTCCCAATTCACTGCCTGTGCTGAAGTAAAGGTGGGGGGGGCAAAGCCATCCACCGCCTGACCTTAAAAGCCCACCGACCTCCCAACCCCCTCCAATCACAGCCCATCAAAACACAAAAGAGCAAACACAGTCGCCTCCATCTTGCTTATCACTCACCCTCTAAAGACTTGACCGGCCAATTAAAGTGGATTTACCGTTTGAAATGAGGCTGAATAGCCACGGGTCAGCGGGCTGACAAAACCCAGTCCAGGGCCGGGTCTAATTAAACTGTCAAATCAATAAAGTAAACAAAGACTTTCGTCCTGGTTGCTCCTCATGGCTGTTTTTTTGGCCTTTTACTTCCTCCCGGTCCTGTAAGATGACTCAGATTTAAATTGCCCATTAGGCTGCAGTACAGTGCCAGTTGTTTTATTGCTAACATGACCTGTGTAGGGCTGGGTGAGTAATCAGATTTTAATCACGATTCTGGCTTCTGATTATGAAATTTCATTCATTTTCTCTATGAAGTAACTGCTCTATCTTTTGTTATAAATTAACCTGTGGCTCCAATCTCCTAATGTGGAGTCACCGAAGCATGGCCGTCATCTCTCAGCACCCCGTATCGCTGCAGTGGGTTGCATCCAGGAGAGTCACCCAGAGTCAGACACATCCGCCAAAACTGGAACATTTCTATGCAAAGCTTCTTCCACAGCGTCTGTGCAAACGTCTACCTGAGCCCACACGCAGCTGTTTCTCTGTACTGGACGTGAAACTACAGTTTTTTTCCTCCTAAGATCAAATAAATCCACGTCTGGCTGCAGGTTAAACTAAGTTTACTGCAGCGTGCATTTTACGCCACCACACCGCATTCTTTTCCGTGGCAACCTGGAGAAATATTGACAGCTCGCAGGGCTATAAAACCATTGTCGGCTGGCCTTTGTCTCGCCAGAAGCCTTTCAGGGCACCTGTGTTGGTTTCCTCCCAATTCAGACTGTCTTTAAATTACATTATATCCCACCCCCAAGAGCACCACCGTCACAAAGACAGATTAAAATATTATGCAACGGAATTACTCATAAGAGGCATCTTTGGATCTTGGCAGGAAAATAAAAGATAAAAAGTCATCTGAAATTCTTCTGAACTCCCCTGTTCTTAGTCTACTTGAATAGCCAACTTGCTATCTGGTGAGAGAGATTAGTAGGAAGTAAGAGATAAAGGATGGTGAGTCATAGCTGTAAAAACTGGGGGGAAAAAGGAGCTTTAAATTAAGTGAATCTTCTACCAACACAAACTTATGTGTTGCAGTAAATCTTAGTATATAAGTGATCCATGCACCGTTAGTAAAAGCTGGTAAAGACTGCAGAAATGTAAGCTGAAACTGACCGAGTGGCTTTTTAGCAGGCGGGAAACACGTGTGGTTGCCCCGTCTTTGCCATGCAGGTGTTTAGACTGGGCTTCGACTGGAATGTGAACTTCACTCACCCCCACCTCACTATCCAAGCACATGGCTCAGGCAGGTTGACGCTTTTAAAACATGAAAGAGCCTTTCCATCAATCACCGTACCATCACCAGAGGGATGCTAAAGCAGAAGGCACCTGTGTCATATGAGGGTGCGTGTAAACGTCAGGCTCGTCCCTTTGGGCCTGTTTTATCTGCTTCGTTTGTCTTTAGAAGCAGAATTTGTGACGTTGAGGGCTTTATTTTTCTTTCTCTGTTCAGTAATCGTCTCCTAAAGCAGATCTTAGCAACCAGGTGCAGCGGGCCTGTTAAACTCTGGATGTCTCCGGTACTCATGTCTTTTCAGTCACTAGTACATGCTAGTGCTACAGTGTTTGTGCCTGTTTGTGCCGACGGCTGTGAAATTAAAATTATATGATGCTCTTATAAGATGATGTAGGTGCATAAAGGCAAAAAATTGATAAGTGGTTGCTTAGCAACTTGTGTGCCACATGTGCTTGCTCAACTTTGGATTGTGTAGTTGTATTTAGTGGCCAAAGAAACGAGGAAACACACAGACAGATGCAGAGTTCATGTTTTATAGTAAGATTCTGGTTTTGTGTGCAGTTTTGTGCAGTATTTTGTTGGATGAAAAATATTTCTCATCTTGGATGCATGAGCAGTCGCTCACTCTCAGCTGTTATCATCACCTTCACCTCGCTGTTGTTGATTAGAGACTCTGTCATCTAGAATCATACCGACTTAGTGAGTAGGTGGTGGCGTTTCAAGCTAAAACACTATTCCTCAGAGATGACCCCCTGACCCCAAACTGCTGTCATGGTTGCAGTGCTATATTAGGCTTTGCATGTCTCTCTTGTTTGTGCAGTAGCAGCTAATCTTACACACACCACACAGGCCTTACCGGTCTGACTCCTGGCAGAAAGTATTCTTATTGTGTTTTTGTTCTTTATTGCTAACTTCTTACATCTCACCAGGTGCTGGTTTTGTTTTTGAAGAAGAAATCACCTAGCAAAAAAGTGAGTCCTCTGTGTGTGCAGTGGCACGGTTTGTGTTCCACACGAGAGAAAAAACATTAAGTGATCTTTTGTTGCCTCTAACATTCTCTCTCAGTGACTATTTATATTATTTTATCATTTTTTAGTCCACCAAGGTCTAATACACTGTGTGTGTGTGTGTGTGTGATTATCACAGCAGTGATAATCATGCTTTGTTTCACCTCGTTCTTGCAAGCTTAACAACTTTGGCGCAAAATTTGAAAACATTTTTCAAGTAAACAACCGGCAAAAAAATCTGCGGTAGCTCAGAGAGAGTTTGTGCACTGTGTGGGAGACATTGTGTCGCTTTTAGCTTTCTCTCTGCGTGATCTTAGCATAACTATAATGTTTAACTAGTGCGCACAGTTTTGTCAGCGGTTTTAGTCAGAGCCAAAGGAAAATGGCCAGCGTTGGGTTTCATTTGTTGAAGTATGACAGCTGTTTTAAATCCATCAAAGGGTCAAAAATAACAAGAAAATACAGCGACTCCTTTCAAAGAAGGTAGTGGCTCATCGCAGATTGCGGTTATCGTCTTGTCAAAGACCCGTTCTGAATGAATCGTGCAAAGATACTGTAGTACAGTCCAATATGGAAAACATGAAGCTGGAAACAAGCTTCACTTTAAAGCCATAAAAGGAGGAGGTACTATTAACGAGGCCTCAGCCAGGAAAAAATCTTCTGTCTTTTTCATAGCGTGTGATCATTTGATCTCATAAACCTCATTCGGCTCTTTTCATTTGACTTCTGCCATTGCAAACTCAAACTTTCTCTCCGTGGTCTTATTTGCCTCCTGCTGTGTTTGGACCCTCCTCTGGGCTTTTTCCTGTCACACCGATTTGCACTTTTAGTGATTCAAGGCATCCCGTGAGAGGCTGGTGAAGTGTTTTTGAACACACTGTCCTGGATACAGAGGGTTTGGTGGTCTGCCTCTTGACGCTTCACACGTTTTCTTTCTGGAGTCTATTTGAGGATTATTTCTGTTTTAGGAAAAAACATGAAAAACTGGGAGTTTCCATTTGTTTACAGTGAAGATTTCATGTCAGATGAGTAGAGTTTTAATGCCTCGGATAACACTGGACAGGTCAGGATGACTCTTCACCAACCAGCTCATCGTGCCACGAAGCACACAAACTCACTTTAGCTTTTGTTCCTCCCTTCTCCTTCTTACCCTCCTTGTCTGGGACATTTCCTCGCCATCCCGATTAATCTTTTATTCTCGCCAGTAATTTCTGTGCCTGTCCACTCCCTCAGGCTCTTTTTATACTTTGTTCTCCCCTTCTGACTGTAATCTTCCTTTGAGCTTCTGAGTCTCTCTCTATCACTCTCCCTCTTCTCTGTATCCCAGTTTCTTTTTTTGGGATTCAGCCAGTCCCGCTCCCAGCAGCCCCACTGGGGAGAGACCATCCTGCTATAGCAGCAAAAAAAAGAAAAAAGAGAAAAATCCGTGCCATAAAAATGGATGGCCTGCTCTCCATTATGCTCTGCTTTGCAGTTCTCTGAATTAAACATTTACTGACCACCAATCAACCCTGAAAACTGATGCTTTGTACTCCCAATAAATCTGTTTGGTTTAATAATTAATGCCGGTTTTCAGCACTGATGTATAAATTGCTCCACAGTGAGTTTTTGTAAATGAGAGGCTCCAGACTCGGTGTTGACTGCAGACCTTCACTGAAGTCAAATGAGTCATCAAATGTCCCGAGACTGAAAGAGAAACAGAATTCATTAGAATTCCAAGTAAGTTTTATTGTGACCATTGTTGCTGATCTCACAACACTCTAACTCCCACAGATACGGATTTTACCATTAGATATTTAATTAAGAGAAAACAGGAAATTCTAGCTAACTGGGCATCAGTCTAACGTGTTTACAAGAAATGGATTCTCATCCTGAAAAAAAATAAAATTCCCGGTTACCAGTCTGAAGTGCTCACCACAGAGTTCAGACTTAGGGGGAACTTCCACTGATATTTGAGCTCTGAAAACATGTATTGAATGAAATGCTGCACTGTTGTTTCTCAGCTAAATCCACAGACTCCACCTGTTTAGATTCTCACACACCCTGGCATTATGTCTCTCCAGAGCTGTGTGGAGCTGTGTTGCTGTCAACCAGCTGAGTAAGTCTACCATAACAAACTACAACCGTGTTTACTGTACACACAAGAAGCCACGAAATGGCACAGTTCATCAGCAGTTAAGTGGAGGGATAACACCCAAGTGTTCAGCACTCTGGGAAGTGGAGATTGGTGGAATAAAGTGAAATTATATTTGAGACAAACACAGATTTATAACCTCCGTCGATGCTGCTGTAGGGCTGTTGTGACTTTTTTTCACTTTCTATCTTGTTAACTGCTCACACCACCCATTGCAGAGGAGCTTGCAAGGGTAATATAGCAATATTTGGCAGCATGGCTGTGAGACCTCCCTGCCCTTTCACACATATCTGCATTTCGTAGAAGGTGGGGAGAGAGCAGCAGCAAGAGGAGATAGCAGGCATCAGTGGCAAATAGCACTGATTAAAGTGTAATTTATACTCTGGCAAGTGTGTTACTTTCCATTCAGACAGCGTACAGTGAGGGGTTTTTCACCCATCACAAATGTGCCCCCATGCCATCCTCCAAAATCCTTTCTGCATGTTGCTGGACGTGGATGACCTATGCAATGGTTGAATGCTAACTGGTTAATGAGTGGGTTGGAATGGAGAAGGGAGCGACTGGAGTTCACTAGGAAGGGCACACGTGCAAAAAAAATCAAAGATCAAAAATACAGCATGAAAAGTTTCACACTCACACTTTGCTCTTCTCTGTGGCTGGCTGATGGACCAACAACAGCACATGTTAAAGTAGCCCACGTATCACATGTTTTTGGCTCTACATCCATCTGACAGCAAACTCTCTTTGCAGGTAGACAAGCAGTCCGTCACTGCCCGTGGTCTTCCTGTACCCCTGCTCAAGCATAAAGCAAGCATTAGTCAGACACAGCACGAAAAGAAAGATTAACTCTACACTGTAACTTGACATGCACTTCCCTATTGCATTGACTACCGTGTCCAGTACCATCGTTACCTCCTGTGCGTTTCTGGCTGCTTGTTCTGGTGTGGACATGCTCGCCATGACTTGGGCTACTCGCGAGGCTGCTTTTTTTGTTTTTACATCCTGGGTAGGTTGCTGGTCCATCACAGGGCCGACAGGCCATTCACACTCAGATTCACACCTACAGCCAATTTAGAATCACCAGTTAACCTAAGAAGCAGTCTTTGGACTGTGGGAGGAAGCTGGAGTACCCAGACAGAACCCAGACGGGCAGGGTTTTCACACTGAAGACCCCCATTCGGGCAGTGGATTTCAAACCCAGGACCCAGGACCTCCTTGCTGGTAGGCAACAGTGCTAACCCCTGCACCACCAAAGAAAAACAGATATGAACTGGACAAAGACCTGTACATGGTGTACCCTGCCTCCCGCCTTTTGACAGCTGGGATAGGCTCCAGCCTATGGATGGATGTATGGATGCATGGATGGAACTGGACTTTTGAAATAATATTTGTTGTTCCTCGCCTGACTCCTTGAAATCAAAGTGTTTCCAAACACTTTGAATTGGTTTTACCTTTCTTGTTGGCCTAAGTCTATCTTTCTTGGTTTTCATCTTGGCTCAAGTTTAAACAAACCTGCTGTAGCAACTCAGAATAGTGAGAGGGAACGACAAGGGAGAGCGCTGGATTTATAACACAAGGCAAAAGGAGAAGACAGTTGAGGAATATAACACAGTGCAATAGCTATTTTCTCTCTACTTTTGAATGTTTAAAACCAAAACTGTATTGAGTAGAAATTTTGACTCGTTGCACAGCCTTGCTTGTAGAGGGCAAGCTGATCATACTGCAGGGGCTGACGTTTAAAGCCCTGTGATAAATGGAATCAGAGTATGGGAGTCAAAGAAAACTGCCTGGAAAGCTTGTTCTCCTTGGTTAATTTGGTTAAATATGAGTGCTGTGGTCAACAGTGAAAAACAGTAAAGCAGCAGAGAAAGTGAATGCAGCCAAAAAGGAGGAGGAGGCAGGATTTCCACCCCTCTTTGATGCCCCCTCCCCCGTAAGGTGTGTGTCACAGTGATGCCAGGGGTCATCACAGCTGGAAAGGAGTTCAGGTTTGTTTTCATATGCAACATGACCCCGTGGCTTCGTTTTATCATTCAGCTGCTACCTTATAAGAGTATTGGAAGAGAAATTTGTGATTGTCTGAAACAAGATTTACAGTTTCAGTCACTACAGTTGTGGTTTTGACTTGTTTTTGCTCTCGGACCCAGGAGAAAAGGTTCCTGGAAATAACTTTTTATGGGGAGTCTTTTCTGGGAAATGCGAGGGCTGTGTTGACCACTGTTGCATCACAGGACTAATAGAGGGTCGGCCCGCTGAGGATTGTTCACATCACTTTATCTCAAGAGATTCTTCCGTCCCTCAGGGGTTTATCTGGTAGTGGTGACGTGGTGGTAGGATGTGATGCACCACCAAGTGCCTAAAGGTGCAGCTCTGCTGAAGCCCCGTCTGTTGGCCGTCAGCCCAGAGCTTAAAACGCTGCGGAAGGTGTCTTTAATTAGAAGCGCCGACTTTCATTTTGGCTCTATCCTCCTTCAGGAATACTGCTAAACTCTATCCAGACATGAGGGTTTGTTTGTGTGTTTTAGTGTGTGTAACATTTTCCTTTTACTTTCTGGGAAAAACTGAGATAGTTTAGAAATTCATTCCAACTCTCTCACATTTTTGCTTGGACAAACATCTCCAAATAGTTTTTGTTGTTTTCTTTTTCTTTCTTTCTTTTCTTTCTTTTTTTTTTTTTTTTTACAAGATTACTTTGAAACTTTATAGTAAAAAATTATGAGTCCTGCCTCCAACCAGAGGTGGTGCTGAGGTTAAAAACAGCATGTCTGAGGGCTGACTTGAAGTGTTATTGGTGGTTTGATTGTTACCTCACAGAAAATTTAATCAAGTAGTCAAATGTAGAAGTAGACCACAGAAATTATGTGTCTCTGTGGGGAAAGTGCCACATAATAAAGACATCTGCTCTCAGTCATATAAATACTACAGAGGGAGATTATTGAGGCTGCTGGATACTTTTTTGGGGGGAATTTTGGAATAGGCAAATTACCCACACTTATCTGTGTGAGATGTTTGTCCTGCTATCCAAACACTACAAATTTGACTAGATAGGCCTTCAAAGCGGCCCAGGATTCATTTGCATTTCAACTCTGCATTGTGTGTGTTCAGATATGTCCAAATGCAGCTTAAGTTTAATGTCCAAATGTTTCCTCGGTGTGGCCTCTGCATGAAGCCACACCTGTATTTAGAGCTGAAGGCCGTGTAATATGATATCACACGCCATGCTGGCGGTGTTGGTGACTTTTGAGAGCATTTTTAGTAGAATTATCTGAGAAATAATAAGGTTTGCTGAGAAGTCAATTGTACTAACAGCCTGCCCAAGAAGTCAGTTTTGAGGAGTAAATTTGAGAGATTTTACTGGAATCTTATTTAGCATGCATTACCAGGTGTCTAAATGGTAACTGTACTGATACTTATGTAGCACTTTGTAGTGGTCACTGACCACTACAAAGTGCTTTTACACTGCAAGTCACATTGCTTTAATGCATCACTTTATCCTTTAAACACTATCCTTACACTACTTGTCATCCACAGCCGATCCCATATCTATACCTTTCTGGTACGCTTATCAAAAACCTTTGCCTTCACACTACAAATATGGTCACTTCTGACTTTAAAAAACTACCATGGCAGTGCCCCCTTGAAAATGGTAGGCCACAGAAAGTGGGTGACTACATAGTGGCTGTGTCTGTCTTTTATATACAGTCTATGTTCTGAGCTTGAAAAAGACCCGCTCCCCAGAGTCCCCACCTGCCAGTACACGGGCCTAAAGTGGATATGTGTCAGATGATCCTGCTAAAAAAGATAAGCACACACATGCACAGCAACATGTCTGGCTGGGATACAGACATAAAAGCGCTTGTGCAAATGAAATGGAAAGCAGGCCTTGAATGGCTGCCTCGCAGAAGCAGGCCGGCGTTGGGGCAAAAGTCTACCCTTTCAGATCTCTTTGTGCCGGCGAGCTGCATGCCAGCTGGCCGGCTGCTGGGAAGTTTTGTGTGACTCATTACCTCTCTATTGAGGGGCACAAAGACGGGGCGCACTTGCCCATCTGAGCTCGGAGTCTCCCGGCCTCCAGTCTTCACCTTATCGTGAGGTCAAGGTCACGGCTCCCATGCTGAGATGACGCCTGGCAGCTTCATCACCCAGCAGCCAATCTGCGACTGCAATCTCGGTCACGGGATCTGTTTGAATGAGGCTGTCAGTGGGACGTCCTTCCATTCACTTAGCGTCTGGGTTGTTACCTTGGCAGCACTTTGTCTAAGCGAAGAAATGTCTCAGTTGAACCCATTTGGCAGCACCCATTGATAACAGTTGATTTGAATTCTTTCACTACATGTGTCCTGTCTTTTTTTTTTTTACTGCCCCTGCTGTTTGTTCACTCTTAAACCAAATGCCACGGTGGCACCAGTCTGTGACAGAAAGGCCTCATTTATCTCCTTGATGATGTCTATTCACTCCTGTCATAAAGCTGCTGGGTCTTTGTTTAGCCGGTGAACATAATTGTTAGTTTGAACAGGGTGGCCTGTGAGGTGGGGGTAAAGGGTGGGGGAGTGGGGGGGCTGTACTGCGGATATTGTTTTTCAGAGGTGCAGTGAAACGGGGAGTGCATGAGGTGGATCAAAGACGACTTCATTCTGACAGAATAACATGTCGTAATCAAGAGCACATGTTTCAGGAGATCCAGGTTGTAGGCAGAGACCTGAGATGAAGGAGCAGATACGGTGTGAAAAATAGCTGTGGTGTTATTCTGGGCTTAAAAACATAATAAATTCCCAACTGCATACCCACAGCAGATTATGATGACTTACCAAAAGCAACAACAATTTCTCTGTTTTTCCTCGCTCTCGCTCAACGTGTGCGGGGTAGTGTGGATTTTTTCTTTTCAGCGAACCAGCTCGTATCAGGTTAACCCTCGGTCTGAATGTGGGAACCTGTTAGAGTCTACCAGAGCCATCTGTGACGCTGCAGATGGCCCCGCTTGTTAAAGTGGGCCATGCTAGGACCCTGTCGTCTACCCACGACGGGACAATGGAGATTACGCGTGTCTGATCTCTTGGTTTAAACACACGGTCTCAGGGCGGCAGACACGGGGAGGGGCTCCCCGCCCTGATCTTTGGATCAAGGAATTATATGGCACAATATCATTTACCCCGTCAGTGAGGGTCACAGGGATGTGTTTAAGTCATCTCGCATGTAGGCATGCAAGCTTTCCTTGCATTGCAGCATTAACAGTACAGATACTTGACTCACATGTAGACATCCTACCTATCTCCTGCTGGATTTGCTGACAAATTTGATGAAATTTCCAAACACTGACAATATTTCCTCTATATATATTTTTAATATATTTCAGCTAATTTATTTCTTTTTTTCTGGGTACATGTTCTCCATGTGCATTCCCGGGTTTCCTCCAACAGTCCAAAGACAGCTTATTCCTGTAATTAGTGGGTCTAAATTGGCTGGTGGTTGCCAGTCTCTCCCTGTTAGCCCTGTGTTAGACTGGCAGCCTGTCCAGGGTGTACCCTGCCTCTCGGGTAGGCTTCAGCCTTCTTACAACCCTGAAATGGATAAGCAGTTAGGAAAATAGATGGATGGTTAGTTTTGTATCTACACAATATTTTTTCATTTAGATTTAATTATTTTTAGTTAACTCTGGCAACCTGGTAATGAAAAAGGGGGCGTATTTTATATAAGACAAAAGTGGAAAGCTGTGGTCGAACTAAAATCTTTTTTATTCGCTTCTTTGCTTTCTGCCATCAGATCAAGCTTTGCTCTTGTCCGGAGCACATTCCCACACCCTATTTGGTGATCCATGTTTCTTGATTGTTGTTGATGTTGGTGTTCCGCCAAAGAAAGATCTGTTTGCTCAACCTGCAGCGCTGCCAGAGTGAAACGCACTCTGGCAAACAGAGAAACGTGCAGAAGATGCAGCGCTGTATTGGCATTGTGTATGGGCCATTCGCACATTCACGCCTAGGAAAGATCGTTTCAGTCTTACTTCATGGGCATGACGGCCAGTTTCCCCTGCGAAGAGACTTTTTTTGTCAGTCTTTTAACTCTTCAATATCCATGCCAGTGATTCTGGCCAGATGTTAGGATTCAAACTCGCGTCTTGTTCTTAATCCTCGGGGTGTATCAGTTAAAAGAGCACTGATCCCGATCTTATTAAGGAAGTGTTGCTCTGCTAGTGAGAGTTTAAACTAACGGGCTGAGCCACATTCTCTTGGCTGCTTCATTTAACATGAATAGTTGATGTACACGTCTGCAAAAAAACATTCGTTTGACTCTCTCCCATTAATATGATCAAGGAACGCAGACACTGTTTTCAAATGTGTGTTTTGGCATCGTGTTGAATTCCGACTTATTGCACAACAATCACTTGACTCGTTCCTCTTCCCATAGCTTTTGTTTTCATGACCTTTGTCATGAGAATACTGAAGAAATCGGAGATGTTGGGAAAGATCCAAGGCTAAGGTATACTCGAGTGATTTACTTCTTTGTTTAAGCGCTCCTCACCCGTGAAACACCTCGTGATTTATGACTTCTTCTGAGGGCGTGAAACAGTCCCAGAAAATGTGTCTGTGTCATTTTTCAATCCAAATATTAGAGGTCACTGCACTATATATATCTTAAGCTATTATTATAACGGTATATATTCTAATATTCACCAGGCGCAGAGAGACACACAAGGAGAGAGAAGGTAACGTAGGTTTAACAATAGTCAGAGGAAGGAAATCTAAAATCCAAATCTTCAATCCAGGTATTCAGTCAGAATCCAAAAAGCCATGCATGATGGAAGGAACAAAAACACAAGGACTACTAAGAACACAGAACCTAAAAATATTGACTGCAAAAAGAATAAAATAATCTAGAAAATAAATAAATAAAGGTAAGCAGGGGGTATCAGGTGATTGGGAAGAGATGCAGCAAAATAAGCACAGGTGATAATAATGAGGGTGGGGCAGATAGTGGATGCATCACATTCCGGCGCTAACATGAAAGCTTGGAGTTCTACCAGATGCACTACAGCACATTTCAGAAGCATCACAGGCTACATCCGCACATATTTTCTAAAACAGGATTTTCCCACTTTCATTTTGGGACATGCCTCCGCATGAAAATGCACAAAAAAAAAAAAAAAAGGAGCATGCCAAAGCAACAGGTGATGATGTAACCCTAACTATATAGCAGTGTGCAAATAACATGCTGCACACCTTTAACATTCCAAGACGAAATTTTCAACTCAGCCCCATTGGCCCACCGGGTTCATAATACACCAGGGAAAAAACCTGGAATCTGCAGTGCTTGCAAAGTCAAGTCAGAGTTCATGCATTACAGTTATGACAATGAAAGACCGCTTCAGCGTAATTTGGGGTTCAGTCTGTCGTTAATCTTTCCATCACTTCTCACTCCTCAGTGCCTCCATTATGTTCAAGTCCTGTCTGCAAACAACAATGCATTTCTAATAGCAACATGCAGGGAGACATGCCTCTGCAGTGATGTCATGTGCAGCCAGTCATGCCAATAAGTAAGAACTATGCGGCGCTTCTTCTTTGAAAGGCACTGGGGCAGCTGCTTCCTTGTTCTCCATCTGTGAAATGTATATGTTCAGCCCGGGCCTTTGTTGCTCAGCGGTGATGGCACTGACCCAGGGTCAGGGGTACGTATCACACTGTGGCTACCCATTGTGAAAACATACACGTTTGTGGTATTTTAATGCAATTTGACTTGGACCAGGTGTCATCTTCTTTCAGCGGCTTTGAAAAAGACGGAGCGGTGTTTGTAGTGATTGAAGGCGAAATTGAGGCTGAGGTGCGAGTGGAAATATGCAAAGGGAAAACAAGTGGCATCAACAAAGCCATCTGTCAGTTTGAGTGTGGGCAGACATGAGTGTTAGGCGCGCAATCTGTGTTTTCGTACTGTTTTTGTCTTTCGCAAGAAAGGTTTCACCCTTGAAGGGCTTCACAGCCGAGTGTAACTCAGCCTGTAAAGCAGATTCTTATTAACTGCTTCAAAAGACTGTATACAAGAGATGGACACTTTGTGAAGTCCTATTTTAAAGCCTAGACTCGAGTGATTTGGATGCCGCCTTTTACATTTTCCCCATGCACTGGGTCAGAAGCTACATAACTCTTTAAAGTTAATGACTCATTAAAATGGGCCTGTTACACTCATTTCCAAAAGAAAGCAGCTGGTCTGATTTTTACCTCTCCAGTTCTAAAACAACTGATGGAGAGTCTCAGGTATTTAACCCCTGGTGTTGTTATCCTCCATCACCTCCAAGCATATTAGATTTCCTTTAAGGATTTCTAAGGACATTTGTAATTGTTAAAGTTAGGAGTGGGTGCATTTCCGTAAGTAGAGCAGGTTGTCGTGCAATCAGAAAGTCGGTGGTTTGATCCCCTTGGCCAAGATACTGAGCCTTGAGTTGCTTCCAATACATCCATTAGAGTGTGGGCCTGTGTGAATGTTAGACAAGGTGCTTAGGTATAGGAAAAAAAAAAATGCTTGTATGTATGTGTGTGACTGGGTGAATGAGGCTTGTAGTAAAAAGCCCTTCTTAGTGTTCAGTTAAGAGGAGAAAACTGATATTAACCATTTATTACCATTTAGCTATATAGAGACAGCAGGTTTCATGTGCAGCACACAGGTTTGTAACCAGAGCAGGTCAGAGCTGAGCAGAGGCCTCCTGGCTTGTTGTAACGGTTACCATGGCAGATATAAACTGACGTCTTGATGTTAAACTTGGAGCTTGGACTGTGTGGCTCCCTTGATTATCCCAAGTCAGTTGTAGGCAGCCAAATCCCGATTTACAGAGGAGCTGAAGATAAATGTTTCTCAACAATGGTAATGGGTTTACAGCAGGTTTTATGGCCTCATTTGCTGTATCACAATGTGAAGAAACACACCCTGGTTTTTTTTTTTTTTGGTGTGTTTGGCAACTGCAGCGTGGTTCATGCAGTTACACTGAATTTTCTTTTCCATTTATTGCCTCACGTTGGCTGACGTCTGCGGTAAGAGGAGGAAAATGAGCGTGATTTACAGTTACTAATGTTGCATTAGCTGTAGTGTTTTCCTGGATTCAATTGGTTAGTGGTGACAGCGTGGATTGTTGGTGCCTCGGTGTTGTAATCGTGTTGCTTTTGTTGACATGGACGGATGTCCGTGGGAGGGGTGCTGATCATTGAGACAAAGAAGTCTTTCATTGACTGTTCAGACTGGATAGATATTTATGATGTCAAATGCGAGGTCTGTCTTCACCCGCTGGAATTTCGCGTATAGCTTTGAAAATGCGAGGATGGTCCGTGATCATTTAGAAATCAGGGTTTTTTTTTAGCTGGTAGAGCTACTGGATAAAAAGTGCATATTCACCCGATCTCGCAGATTTTTTTTTTTTTCTTAATCTGCTTTTTATGATGCTATAGATTTAGATTAAGATTGTGTCGTAGTCCACAGTGTCATGCCACATGGCTTCCGTTCTTCATGGATATCAGTGAAAGTCTAGGAAATCATCAGATCAGTGGGAAGAGGGAAAAGAGAGAGTATCCTCGCAGTCCTAAAATTTCCAAAGCCCTCGGGGTGAAGGAGCACAGAGGCGACAGAGGAGACATTCCTCTGAGCAGATGTGACCTGTCCATCTGGACTTTTACTTTCCGCAAGGTCACAGATAGCCGAGAAGCCACTGGAAGAAGGAAGCTGGAAGTGTGATTCTGTCATTTTGCTCATGTTTCTTGTCAGATATTGCACCATAATTGCACTGCTTTCACACCCAAAGGAGTGACAAGTCTAAACCACAATCCACTGAGACCTCATTTCCTTCCACAAACAAACTGCAGAGTGCCTCCAGAAGGGACTGGCTAGACCTTGATTACTCATTCTTCCTAAATTCAGCAGGAGTCAGCATGGAAACTTACAAACTCATCAGATTAAGTTTAGTTGAAGTCTGGACCTCGCAAGTAGGTACATCTTTGTGTGACCTTACACTTGTTCTCTCTAAAAGTCAACGGCGCACTCTCCCACACGGAGATAAGACGGGGCAGCCTGTCTCGTCCCTCCGCCCATATGCAAACTGCCGTTTCTTTTTCATTGGCGCTTACAGATGCTGTTGGATCCTGTCGTGTAGCTGCTGTTACATTAAATATTTAACGTGACCACAGATGGGAGCAGCAGCATCCACATTCGCTTCAGGCAGCAGCTTGCCAACAACATCTGCAGCTCTGCACTTAACCCCACGCTTACAGATCCCTCATGCTCCGCGCGGCGTTTCCATCCTTCCTCGTGTTCTGGCTCAGAGCCAGAGGCTCCGGACTTGCGCAAGTTGTTGATCTGTTATCCACTTATATGTCAGCGGTGCTCCCCGATGTTTCTTTCACTTTTGCTTCTTTGTATTTGTGCAGATGTGATTTCTACAAGTTTGTGCATATCAATTGTAACCAGTTTTCAGTGAGGTAATTTCAAGCTGGTTCATAAATAGTGGATGCCTCTATTTGCCTCTATGATATCATCCAAAAATTAGGGAAAAAAACTTTCTGATAACAAGCCTTTAGAGCAGTCTGAGGCCTGAGCTTTTACATACACTGAACTCAAGATTCAAATTGCCAGTGTTTAATATGAGTGTCTGTTCTTATAACATTAAATGTATGACAGAAAATAATGTAAGGATAGCTATAGGAAGGCAGCATGTTTGATGTGTGGTTAATTTTAAGCATATTCATATTTATTAGAGGCAATTTGCTGAAGGGCTTGGGGAGATTTCTTGCCCCCCTGGTCTACATATTTTTGGATCTGCTGAATTATTTTCATCCCAGTAGGGATAAAATGTATCTCTTCCACAAAGCAATTATTAGTACTTTAACAACAGGTATGCCTGAAATAAAAAAAAAGAAAGTATTCCTGCAACTTAAAACAATCAATAGTGCAAACAACAATAAAATCATACAGTGCCTTGCGAAAGTATTCGGCCCCCTTGAACTTTTCAACCTTTTGCCACATTTCAGGCTTCAAACATAAAGATATAAAATTTAAAGTTTTTGTGAAGAATCAACAACAAGTGGGACACAATCGTGAAGTGGAATGAAATTTATTGGATGTGTCAAACTTTTTTAACAAATAAAAAACTGAAAAGTGGGGCGTGCAATATTATTCGGCCCCCTTGCGTTAATACTTTGTAGCGCCACCTTTTGCTGCAGTTACAGCTGCAAGTCTCTTGGGGTATGTCTCTATCAGTTTTGCACATCGAGAGACTGAAATTCTCGCCCATTCTTCCTTGCAAAACAGCTCGAGCTCAGTGAGGTTGGATGGAGAGCGTTTGTGAACAGCGGTCTTCAGCTCTTTCCACAGATTCTCGATTGGATTCAGGTCTGGACTTTGACTTGGCCATTCCAACACCTGGATACGTTTATTTGTGAACCATTCCATTGTAGATTTGGCTTTATGTTTTGGATCATTGTCTTCCTTCCAGAATGGTCCTGTATTTGGCCCCATCCATCTTCCCATCGATTCTGAACATCTTCCCTGTCCCTGCTGACGAAAAGCAGGCCCAAACCATGATGCTGCCACCACCATGTTTGACAGTGGGGATGGTGTGTTCAGGGTGATGAGCTGTGTTGCTTTTACGCCAAACATATCGTTTTACATTGTGGCCAAACAGTTCGATTTTGGTTTCATCTGACCAGAGCACCTTCTTCCACATGTTTGGTGTGTCTCCCAGGTGGCTTGTGGCAAACTTTAAACGAGACTTTTTATGGATATCTTTGAGAAATGGCTTTCTTCTTGCCACTCTTCCATAAAGGCCAGATTTGTGCAGTGTACGACTGATTGTTGTCCTATGGACAGACTCTCCCACCTCAGCTGTAGATCTCTGCAGTTCATCCAGAGTGATCATGGGCCTCTTGGCTGCATCTCTGATCAGTCTTCTCCTTGTTTGAGAGGAAAGTTTAGAGGGACGGTAGATTTGCAGTGGTCTGATACTCCTTCCACTTCAATATGATTGCTTGCACAGTGCTCCTTGAGATGTTTAAAGCTTGGGAAATCTTTTTGTATCCAAATCCGGCTTTAAACTTCTCCACAACAGTATCTCGGACCTGCCTGGTGTGTTCCTTGGTCTTCATGATGCTCTCTGCACTTGGAACAGAACCCTGAGACTATCACAGAGCAGGTGCATTTATACGGAGACTTGATTACACACAGGTGGATCCTATTTATCATCATCAGTCATTTGGGACAACATTGGATCATTCAGAGATCCTCACTGAACTTCTGGAGTCAGTTTGCTGCACTGAAAGTAAAGGGGCCGAATAATATTGCACGCCCCACTTTTCAGTTTTTTATTTGTTAAAAAAGTTTGACACATCCAATAAATTTCATTCCACTTCACGATTGTGTCCCACTTGTTGTTGATTCTTCACAAAAAATTTAAATTTGATATCTTTATGTTTGAAGCCTGAAATGTGGCAAAAGGTTAAAGTTCAAGGGGGCCGAATACTTTGGCAAAGCACTGTAAATGCACCTTCATTGTTAGCAACAGCGGTTCTGTGAAAGCAGAGATAACACTAACCTTCATCCATGCACAGACTGTAACTACGCCTGAAAGTAATGAAGTGCTGTTTCAGTGCAAATATAAATATAAATATTTGCTTTATAGCAAAAAATTAAAAAATAAAAGGAAAAGAGCAGACTGTTTTCTTAGGCAACAAACAGGATTACACTGTAGCTGCCTGTTTATTTATTCATCTATTTGGCTGACGGCACACCGTTAAGTTGCATTTGGAGATTATTTTACATTAAATACTGAAGTGAAGCAGTACACCGGCCCAAATGGCTGTATGTGAAAGGGAGATTTAATCCTGCTGTGTTTATATACCATTCAACACTCTGCATTGCTCTTGTTTCTGTCTGTGAGTAAAAACCACGTGGGGTTTGCACCTGACCTCAGACAGATCTGTTTAATCTGGGACGCTGCTCACCCCTAATCTGCCGTTTCCCTGTTTGTAAGGTGGCACACTTCTGTCCCTGTGAAGTTCGGTGATCCTTACAGAGACAAAGCGTGTGGGAAAAGCCCTTATTTCTCCTCATTAGTATTCAGTCTCAATCACAAGCTCCACCCCACACAGGCGCCGGTGACATCTGGTGTGTTGTAGGCTGATGTCACTGACCCAAGCTGCCTTTTAATCACGTGTGTTTTTATTCAAATTTCTGCCAGCTCACACACAGGCCTGTTTCAGTCTGGATATTTGTGGCTAATTTAAATATTTTTCCACAATAACAGAGGAAATATGATCGTCGGCAAGCCCATAAGCGGTCTTGTAGTAACATGCTTTAACAAATATCAGTTCAGCAGCTTCTAATAATCTTGCAGTTAAGGATACATCAACATTTCAGACTGTTTTAAAGCCTCCTCTTTAGCTTCACGGATGTTGCCGTCTCACCTTATTTAGAGGAGTTGGTGGAGTTTGCAGGTCATCAGCTCACAATAATAAGCTGCATTTATAAACTATACAGGTGCATCACACAGACAGATACCTGCTAATTAGTGCAGACTAATAAAATACTATGATTTCACATACCAAAGCTGGAGTACAAACTTTTTAATACAGTTACGCGCACTGCAGGCCATTTTATTTGTCAGATAGTTGCATTAAAATGTTCAAAAAAAGGCAAATCAAGAGGTTCATGGGTCACCATCCACCTGCCGACACACACTTCCTCACCTAATGATGAAAGTCTCAGTAACATTTGAATAGGTGAGATATTTAAAAAAAAAATCATTGCTCAGACTACTGTGGTACAATTCTGTAAACATGTTAATGTCATAACTGAATTGGGACATTGTAACATGGGAGTCTGTGAGGATTGACTCAAGTGGCAGTTTGAGGAAGTGCACTTTTTGGTTCTTGTGCTTTGGTTTAGAGGCTGCCTCTTGGGCTCTGTCAGAGGAACAATCCACCAATCAGTGACTGTAGAACTCACTTACTAATATAATAAGCTCGCAACTTTGTGAATTTGTGACTGATTTGCTGGACAAAGTCACTATGAAAACCAGACTTTAGGGAGTCATAGTTTCACTGGTAATCCTGCAGTAAAACCACAGCAGATTGTCTTTACATTTAACTATGCACAGATTAAAGAAACCGGACCAATTGCATCAATTATGGAGCTCTGGAGAGGCTAAGCATAAGGTTTCCTGTCACCCATCTCTGTATTTAGTGAAATCTGTATTCTCATCCAGCTCTTAGAAGGAAAGCAAAGACAAATGTTGAACTACTCCTTTAATTTTAAAAGGGGCTCATTCCTCAACATGCCGCATGACTTCAAACCCTTCAGACTGTGCAAATAAGTTTAATCCTTAATAACCTGGAGAGGCATCAGCAGCGATGTTCTGATCTGTTAGCGCTGAGCGGGCTGCTTTTGAACGCCTTCAGCGCATTACTCGATATCTCACAATCCTCTTGTTCATGATTAGAGGGTCTGTGGAGCAGCAGTGAAGCTTCGGAGCCTCAGACGTGTTCGTTTCTATTGGCTTTCCAATGGGGCCTGCCAGGGTGGGATAAACTCGCTGCTCGCAGTGATGTCACTCCGCCTGAGCTACAGAGTTGATGTGATTACCATCTTAGAAATCACTGTCAGACGGTGGAGACCAAATTGCCAAGCTTGTCCCCCCGGCTTCTCTCGCTCTCTCTCTCGTTGCGTCTTCCCCTCCTCTCTGTGAGCGCTCCTGCTGAACCTGGTTCACCCTGCTGTGATATCATGTCCAGTGGAGCCAAACTAATCACAGTCGCTTCCCAGGATCATTCCCACACTCTGTAAGTCATTCATTCAGACGTGGGATTGTCTCCTCTGCTTAGTCAGAAAAGTGGAAAATAGATACCGCACCTTAAAGTTTACTAAAGTTTTTTTTTTCTCTCTCCGTGCAGTCCATCTTTTCTTTCTCTGCTTTGCTCTCACTATTGCCCCGTGTCAAAGGGAGCTTATTGTGCACACGCACAACCACAGAAACTATACAAGTGGCTTGTGTGCGAGATTTTGGTGGCTCTAAGAACATTGTTGGCTTTCCTATCCACTCGCATTCCTGCAGCTCTCTTGAAGAGCTTTCTGACCACACAAGAAGGCTAATGCAGAGGAGCTGCGGAGAGACGGAGGAGTTATCAAATATTTACTGTTTGTACAGTTATTCTCGTGCTTGTGCGTTGGCAGAGTGTGACGATCTAAGGCATCAGGAAGCAGATTAATGAACCCCTGACAATGTTTTGGCTCTCGGAGGTCAAGGAATTAGAGTTTAATATGCAGTCACTGATTAGCGAAGCCAGGAGAAATCGTTTAGAGGCTTGAAGGCCAAAGCAGCCACAAAAATAAACCGATGAGTCCCTTTATAAGATCGACGCTCATTTAATGGGAGGGGCTGGTGGTCTCGCATAACTCATTTGTACACACTACACATGCACATTTCCCCCCCTTTAACATATGAAGGAAGTCAAAGATTGGGTTTGATAGGTCCTGGTTTTTAAATCAAGCGTTCCCTTCAATCTTCAGCACTGTGACCACTTTTTTCACCAAAGACTGGTCGGGTTCATCAGCCACCACTGTCAGGGCAGACCTTTAAAAAGGGATCTGCTGTCGTATGTACTCTTACAAAGGTGGATGCCCACTTTGAACACGGCCAAAGTTATAATGAGATCAGCTACATCCAAGCCAAAGCTCACACTTCAGACTGCTTTAAATGCTCAGTTTCAGGCAGTTTTTTCCACTCTTTGGTCTGGATGATGTCAAGGAGATGGGATATATCTCAAGCACATGGCTGTAGCTGAAAGCACAGAGCTTGAGTGCTCCACCCAACTGCTTCAGAGGAATGTTGCTAACATCTGTCCACATGTGAGAGTGAGATCTCCAATAACCATACACCCGGTGCTACTTGGCGCTAATGCCAAATGACACCTCCGGCCTATTTGTGAGCCAGCAGCAGTATTTGACCTCACAGGACGAGCTGTCGGATCCCCACAATAATGTCTCATTTTGTCCAGCCTGAAGTTAGGAGGAGTTTGGGGCTTACAGAAGAAGCTGACAGGAAAGCTTGCTCTTTGTTTGGAGCTTTAAAAAAATTATTTCTGGGTATTTTCTACTATTAATAATTTAATCTCGAGTCTTAATATCTTTGAAGTCAGTCAGTTAGTTTACTATGCTTTTAGAAATTCTTAAAGAAAACATCACAGTTGCAGACGTTGCATACATTAACAACAAGGTGCTCCTCAACAACAGCAATATCATCAACAAAGCGCCACAAAGTGTAAGTGACATACACCTCCAACAGACAGGTACTGGAAAGTAGACAGGGTTTCAGGGTAAGAGAGGTCCTCAAAGGCAGTACCTTGTACCTGTGGTATCCTGAGGGTACGAACTCATGTTCCCCAGGATCTCTCCTCCCTTCCACAGCACTCAGTTTGTTAAATAAAGCAGAGACTTAAATTAGTGCAATCATTATAATCCTTTGGTGGGCATGTGTTATCAGAGTTTTACATTGGTTTAGGGGATTGTTTAAGATGTATATTCGATACACTTTGAATTGAAGAGTTTGCAGCACATTGCAGAGAAACTAGGACACAACTGTAATGTGATACATCTAGATGAGTTTAAACACTCAATTTTATGGTGGGTAAACACTCAGCAGGACCCGAGCAGACATTTGCAATCACATCAAGCTGGAAGGTCAGTCAAAATTACATCTGTCCTTTAAAAAGCACTCATTATGAAATTTCGGTGGGTGTAATTGTGCCCAGATTGTCCCAGCTGCTACTTGAGAGAACCTGCCTATAGTTTAGTCTATAAGGTTGCTCTCCCTCAGACAAGTTGCTGGAGATTTCAAAGGAGGAAAGGAAAATCCGGTCAGGATTCATGTTCAAAGTGGACCAGGGGCTGTCGAATACCCAGAGCTGTGTTGCCAGGCAGGCTGAGCTAAAGCCGCCTGCTCGTATTTATACTGGCCCAGTATTTGTGCTGGCTGAGGGATAATCATCGTGCAGCTACAGACGCTGTCCTTGCAGAATGGTTTCCTTCAGAATGAGATAAAGAGACAGAGAAACGAGAAGAATGCGCTGATTCATCGTGCTTTTATGTCAGATATGGTCTATTTATGGTGTCCATGTGCAGAGAGATATGCAGAAGCAGGTCAGCCAAGGAGTGAAAGTGTTCATGTGACATCCCACTACACGGGGGTGTTTACTTAACAAATTATGTCTGTAAATGGGGAAGTGCTGTGAAAAGGGGAAGACAATTAAATCATCTTGCTTGGTTGGGTTCAGTATTGAGGTCGGCCCTGTTTTTGAGCGGCCCTCCTCTCCACCTCTCTGCTCCCCCCCCCCCCCACACCCCACAGCAGAGGGTCCAGGAGGACTGAACACACACACAGTAACAATGCAGAGCACCACCATTGGCTAGCAGACCACGCACTTCTGGCCAATAGGAGCACGCGGACATTATACCGTATTTAGTTCCCCAGAGAGCATTTTCTCTTCAGTGTTTCATTTGAACTTGTTTAAAGCTGGAGTCATGCAGCCGCTAAGCCCACAGTTTCAAATGTGCATGTGTGGAGCTGCAACCTGATTGGTTATTTTAACAAGACCACATTAATTATATTCAAACCCATCAAAAACCATGATAAAACACTGCTTTTGGGTCTCCTCTCGGGAAAATGGGATTTTAAGTGGAGGGAGTGGTAATCTAAAAGTGTTAATCTGCAGTGGGTGATCAATCAGCTGATAATGAACTCTCAGAAGAAGTCCTGGATGCTGTACGGATGTTTGAACTTCACTGCACATCCGGGCTGATGTCATGTGAGTTTTACTCCGGCTTTTGGTTACATAACGTGAGCACTTCAGGCAGGGCCCGGCCCGGCCCATGGTGACTTCATAGTCTCTTGGCAGAGTATGTCTACTTCTGAGGTATTTTCTGGGGAGTTGCGTGTGTTTTTGAAACATGAGAGCTGCTGAGAAATGACCACTTCAAGCTTTTAGAGAAAATAGCCCATAATTGATGAACACATCCCTAATCCCTTTTTTTGAGTAACCTCATAGTGTTGAAGAATTCATGTAATCCTTTACAGCCTGGAAACAGAGCGAGGTACAGCGCTTAAAGACAGAGGAGGGTTTATCTCAGCCTGAGGGTAAGTTTCATGAGCGTGACGTGTTTGTGCGATGCCCTGAAGTTCACATGAAAGTGATCAAATACGGTTTACAGTGTTCGTCTCAGCTCCTCTGTCAGCGGAAAGTGGTCAGGTAAAATTCAGTGTTAAAAATAAGGGTTTCAATTACACTTACACAAAGTTTAGTTTCACATGCGCTAGTTATTTTTTGGGTTTTGGGGGGTTTGGAGGAAAAGGAGGAGTACAACCAATAGCTGGAATCAAGTTACAGCAACATGCTTTCAGAACTCACCAGGAAGTCTTAGTTACACTCACATTTCTCCAAGCCCTGTTCCTTTTTTTCTTCTCTGTCTATCTAAAGGCAAAGTTGAACCAGACAGCCACAGCTGCCTACAAACTGCGACATTTAGCTTATCTTCCATTTATGATTGTCAGCGGTGGCGGTCTGTGGGCTTCGTGAGATGACATCAGTTGAATTTTCAACTTATCCCAGACACGTATTTTACCTCTGTTCATGTCACCTGGTGCAAATTTGCATAGACTTTGCATGAAATCTTGCTGCAAAATTAAATTGATTTATATACCATTAATACATATGTATATATTTTATCATTTGAATTATTTTTTCTCCTTATGAGAGAATATCTAAAACTGTGATTGATTCACTACACATTTAGTCGTTGCTAACCAGCTAGCTTTTGCCCTCTCAGGCCACTGTTGTTACGGTCCTTGATATCATTCAGATGCCTCTCCAGAGAGTCTCTTGTGCTGCTATTGCACTGACTCTTTCAGCTCCATTATCTGCTGGCATTGGTAGTCATCGTTCTGCTCTGGAGATGAGCTGAAGCCGAAGGTCTGCACTAACCAGAACCTGGAGCGGGCGGCGAGCCACTTTATTTGCTGCAATGCGGAGCTCATGGAGGCTACAGAGGACATGGAACTACACGTGTAGTTGCAGTTAAATAGAGTGGAGTTGGTGCACCAGTATTGAGGTTTTGTAGACACGTGACCACTAACATTAATTGTTAGCCATTTCAGATATATGACAATTGTGGTGACAATGTAGGATCAAGTTAATAAGACCCAAGTCACGCCAATGTAGCGACCAGTCCACGATCTGCCAACCACCATGAGGGAAAAATCTCTATTCCCCAACTGGATGGCAAAAACCTCCCCGTGATTGCTTTGGTCACTATCACATTGCTCCGGTCATAGTTTGAATGGAAGTGACCGGGTTGTCTACAAATACTGCCTAGTTACTGCTGTAGTGAAACTGTGAAAGTGTGACACAAACCAGAAAAGCCTGAAAATAAATCTTTTAAAGATGGTGGAGTTAGATTCTGTTCGCAAAATGAGAAACTAACTGGAGATGCAGCTGATTGTTGCTCTGTTTATTTATTGTCACAAAGAGTACAGGGTGTTGTTTAATTACTTTTCTAAGAAACTGTGGTGTGTTAAGTTAACACTCATAAGCAAAAAAAATTAAACAGTATCTGACCACACGGCCGGGTGATTTTTATCAGTCAAACACATCAGGATAAATGTCCCAAAGAGTTTTGGAAATAGTTTTCATGTCATATTTTTTGTATCTGATAACACAGTTTTACCCAGATGCATAAACACCCACATGTTTAATATCCTGCAGGTATTAGCCGGGAGCATTAATAGATCCTGGCTCTCTGAAATCCTTTGATTTTTAATTCCCAGAATTTAAGTTGACAAGATGTCACAAATGTCTTAATATGTCTTAATATGCATTGCACATTTATAGATGCTGCATTTAATACTAGCAAAAAAAAAACCTGGTAATTTAGCTTCTTGTTCACTCTTTGATCATATTTGCAGTTTTATGTCATGTGTGGCAAAGTATAAAAACCTCTTCTGTATTGGTTATTGCTCTGATAGTTATGATTTATTTATATATAAACCATCATTTTGACATTATTAGGTCACCATGCTTATTTAAAAAAAAAAAATCTTAAAAATGTCTGTTTTGGATTTTTCAAAGGGTGCAGGAACCCTGTTTATGAATTTAGAGTTGTGTTCATTTCAAAGACTTTGTTCAACACTTGCTGAAAGTCTTTTCACCCCAATACAAACCCTCATTCTTTGCTCTCCAAACAAAAGCAGTGCTGGGACATGAAGCAGCTCATACTTTAGTGAGGGCAGTATTAGAGGAAGAAAGTGCTTTGGATTTTTCCAGCCCTTAAACAACTATTTCCCTATGTGGTTATCCCCGAGCCTTAAACAGTAATAATGTGTTTCTTCTGTGTTGGATATGGAAACATTTTATATGTAGCGATGTTAGCTCAGATGAGTGGAAAAGTGCCTTTTTAATGCTGCTAAGTTTTTACTATCTAAAATGGATTATGATCTTACATAAAAATGGTGTGCTGAGCATTAGTGCAACAGTAAAATGATGCAGGAGTGTTGACATGTGGGTTTGTATTAAAGGACATTAGAGCAACGGGACAAAGTGTTTGTTCCGGGCCACAGCATGATCCCACTGTTTTCTCCATTCAAGTAACAACTGGAATAGTCTGCGATCAAAGAGATGAATGGGGAGAGGTCAGATCTTTGTTTGCCTGCCCGGATGTGTACTGGTGTGTACAAAACTGAACCATCTGGTTTTGCATCAGTTCAGTCTGAACCACAGCCCACTTGATGGGTAAACTTGGCTCATCCCTACCTCGGAGAGGCCGTCCGCTGCTTTGTGCTCCGCGTCATTGTTTACAAAACTGCCCTCCTCTTAAGGCTGGACATCTTGAACAGCGTTGAAACTGAAAATATCTTAATACTGTGACATGGCCGCCTTTCAGTGAGAGTTTGGCCTTTAGCTGGGCATGTAGTGCAGAGATCTGCGGTTAGGCTGCTGCTGAGTGGTGCGAGCTCTGCCCGGCCGGCGTTAAATCCCCAGCCAAGGGATTCATTATGAGAGAGCGTGTGTTTTTACGAGGATTCAGCTGTTCGTCAGCAGAGTGCCATGTGGCTGAGAAATGTAAATTTGCTGTGGCGTACGTGGTGGTTTACACATTTGGGCTAATGTGTGGAAAAACTGCTGGAAAAAAGTTAGACAAAAGCTAGGTCCAGCAGACTTTCCCTGAGCACAAAGATAGGACAGAGCTTAAGAAGTTGGGGAAAGTAATGAAATTCTTTTCTCCCTGCTGATCCCTCCACAACTCTGCCTTTTGTTGGTGCCCTCCTTTCCCCTTTATTGGCCCCTTATGCCTCGTTTTTTCCATGATGCCTGCTGTTATGGGAAGGGACAGGCAGTACTCCTGGGAGAGTCCTTCAAACCCTGGCTCATATGAAGGCATGCCATGATGAGTATCTATATAATGTAAAAAAAAAGAAAAGAAAAAGAAATCCCTGGATCACAGGGGGGGGGGAGAGCAACTGATTGGAAGATAAAAGAAAAATGAAACATAAACAGGAGTTGTTACGCCAACCTTTGATGTGTGCATCCACAAATCTGTTCCTGCCCGCCGCCTTTTTCTGCGCATGAGGGATCATGCATGGACTGACGTGCAGAAAGGAATCACTTTAAGCCCCTTTCTCACTCAGACCAGCTTCCACTATTCACTGCATGCACCTTCAATGTATACATGAAGAGACACTCTCTCTTTTCTTTATTGGGCCTTTTGAAACATAGCCATCCAATTAAACTAGATCTCTCTCTCTTTTTTTCTTTTTTAAATTTTTTTTTTTTTATAGAAAACAGTCTCTATGATGATTAGTTTACTTATTAAGAGGCAAATTTGTCTTCTTCCTCCCCTTTTACTTTAGCGCTGTCATTTATTCTCTTCCGCATCATTTCCTCCAATCTGCAGCTTTTGTGTAGAATAATTTATTAATAAAGGACACTAATTTGCACAGTTCTCCTTTTGTGCAGCTGGCCGAATAGATTGGCCGTAACACTGGCTTTAAAGGTGCACTGATAGATGTTTTTAAACCTCTTAGTATTCACCAGGTTAGCAGTAAACAGTCAGGATTAGGGTACTAGTCACCCAATTTTTTACATATTTGATCAATTAAAATGCTCATAGAAAAGACATAGCTGTCAGAAAAGTGAAGCCAGTGCAGAAGTGACCAGCAGGGGGCGAGACATCAGGTTGGTAAAAGAAGTCAGATTATGTAGACATGTATGAAGAAATCATCCTACTTTGCTCTTGACCTGTGAGCTCAGTAAAAAAAAACATTCCTGATGTGTTTAAAGTGTCACAATCACCACGTTAAGATCCTATTGAATACATAATCATGTTCCTTTTGCAAATCGTGGTCCCACTCAGATCATGATATAACGATCTATAACAGATGAACTCAGGGTTCTAGCCAGAAAAAAAAAAAATCAGCCCAGCGTGGTTTTTTTTGGGGGGGGGGTAATTAGCATTAGCAAGCTGATGCTTAAATGCCAGGCCAGCTTGCAAATTCAGTGATGATGAAGAGTTGGATAATACTATGTTGTAATATTCTGTGATAATGGTTGGTCCTACAGGTCATTGCAGGCACCTAAATCTGATTGGACCGTGTGAGTTGATGACAATAGGGAGTGTGGATCCCTCTGGCCTGTGTTACGCTGCTCTAAAATAAGTTGCACTGAGTTGCACAGAGGGCGCACCCGCTTGCTAATTGCAATGATAGAACAGCGAACCGGTGAAATTCTCAGCCCGGGGCTGGATGACCTCAGCATGGCGCAGTCCGGGCAATCAACCACTGGCTAGAACCCTGGAACTTTAAGTAAAAAAATCAGTGTTTGAGACTTCATTTGAATGGCAATATATTCTAATTTCTGAAATTTAGTTTGAGTTTAGCATGTAGCTAAACTTGAAAAACTGGGAAACGTTAAGGCCCAAGTCAGGCTGACCTGGAGATTGATCAGCAGCCATCTGGCCACCACAAGCTGGGAGGGAAAAATGTTTATTCCCCAAGCAGCTGGTGAGTGTTTGCTGGAGGCTGCTGGCAGCCACTAGCTTGAAATTTGGATACAAAAAGGTTTACAGTGCTGAAAAACATTCACAAGTGGTTTGCATGGAAGATGCTGACTTGTCTGCAAATACTTGCAAGCTACTTGCTAAGCAGTAGTGAATCTGTGAAAAGTGTGATGCAGTTTAGAAACGGACACCATTCACCCTCACCGTAAAAGCTGGTTGCAGCGGTAAGATATACCTTTTACTTTGAAGGTAAATGGTCTCTGTTTCCAGTTTCATGCAACTTGGAGAACAAATGGTAACAGTCTACAGACAAGTTGGTGCCTTTCATTCAAGCTACCCGTAACCACAGCAATCTGCCATCACCGAAAGCACTCCAAGGTTTTTAGTGCCACACCCAGTTTGCGACTAACAACCATTCGCTGACCGGTCGGGGTCTCTGGGCCTATGTGACTGAGGTCTGAGACTTTTAACATAAGCTTAATTGACTTCATTTAAGGGGAAGTGGTGTGTGTTGTAGTGGCAAAAAATACTACAACTGCTCAATGCAGCTGCTCAGACAGGGCTCACTGCTCTGGAAGGACTTGAATCTCAGGCTGCCGGCTGAGTTCTGATATTTAGGCAGGCGGGGCAGCCACGGATATCCAGTTGCTTCTGGGAGGATTCAGTTTCCCTGTGTGACAGTCCAAACTGACAGCATCGCTCACAGATGCCAGAGTCCTTAATGGAACCAAAGCTGCTGCCTCAGCAGCTTTATGAATGCGCCTACAGCTGAAAATGTAACTACAGCTGAGTGTTGGGCGCTCAGTGACACCAACTTCCCTTCTGATGTGATTTGTAAATTTGATGGCAGTCAACAGCGCTGTATTTATGGCTCAGCACCCTCCTCGGATACATACGAGACGTATTTAGCGCACGAAGCTGGGCTGAGGTGTATGTCATTCATGTTTCCACAATAAACCTGGCATCAGTCATCAATCACCAGAACCCAAGTTATTTACAGGGCAGTTTCATTTTCTTTACTGCAGAAGAAGATGGATGGCTGGATGGATGGATGGATTATGCCCAGTTTTAATAGTTGATGGATCACTGGCTCGAACGACTAATCCACCTGGATATGCTTTTTACTGAAATGAATTTATTTTTATTTTATTGCATATGTGAATAATTAGAGACTCTCTGTTTATCTAAAGCGTCTGCTGTTTGATAGAGCTCTGCTGATGTCAGAAAAGAATGAAACCAAGCAGCCACCTCACAGAAGTGCCAAAATCTGCAGCTCCTCTTGTCCCACATTAAAATGCCCAACTTTACAGCAGAAATAAATATGCAGTAAACAGTTTTGGTCTCTATATCTAATTTCCTCCTTTTACTACAACTGTACATTTTGTATTTTTTTTTAATAATGCACTTATTTAGTGTATTAAAGATTAAAGTTTGCATTGTAAAGCGTATGGCCACTTTGATTGGGTGATTGAGGCGTTATAAGACAATATTTGGCCTGTTTTTCAAAAGAAATGTCTATAATTGTAAAAATTGAGGTCCTCAGTCTTGTGAGTTTCCTGGATTACAGATGTGTTTTATGCCAATGCTCATGGTTGATTGTTCATAGGCCCTCCTAATCTCTAAAACGGACGTTTTTCACTGTTAGTCTTGTTTTATTGCTTAAACATGCCATATGTGACCATCTGTGTGACCTCAGAGCTGAGGCTGATAAGCTGTCAATAATCATGATGGCTCCCTACATCACCACCTTAGTGTCCTAAATGATAGCTTTCCTGTATGTAAAGCGTGTTTGTCTGTGGGATACTGTGTCATATCTGTGTGTAATCAGTGGTGTTGACGGTCAGGTCCTCCCACATACCTGCCTCTCGGACAGACACGCACACACCTAAGCTGCTATACGCTGCACGAGCCTGTTTGTTCAGCTGGAGCGGGCAATCTTCCCCTTCTTTCACTCAAACAGGAGGGATGTTAAACTCCATTGTTTCACATAAAGTACTCCAGGGTCTGGGACATCAATGGCAACAACATACAGCAAACAGATGTGTTTTTCAGCCCAGATTTGCTCTCCAAGGGTTGTGAACTCGAAAGCGATGCAGAGCAGATTTAAGGGCTTGTATGTTTTTATTGCTTGGCTGCAGCTCCCACAGGTGCTTTAGGGGAAAGAGTCCAACTTGCTTGTTATGATTGCGGCCCTACTCTTCCTGAAATGAGCTTGTTTTTTTTTATCTTTTGCTTTTGTGTTTTGGTCAAGTTGAGAATCTGCGTAAATTACAGGAAATATACTGAAGTGTTTCCACTGTGAGCCCTGAGAGACTCCACGATCAGCGATAACAACTCGGCCTCGCTCAGGGTCATTTATTATCTTTACTGCATACACTCTGCTTCACAGCTCAGTCAGCATCCGTGCTGATTTTGCAGAATAGTGAGTGTGAAGTAGATATGAGCAGGTTAGTTTGATATTGATCTTTAAGCCATGGTTAGAAAAGTCACCTGGTGGAATTTCAACACCATTGGAAAAAGCTTGGCTGGATGATAATTTAAAAAGATAATTCCTCCCCCCCCTTTCCACCTCTGCTGTGTGCCCGTGGTCTCATACATACAACCACTCAAACCAAACTGGAGAGCTAGAAACTTGAGCAGGAGAATAAAAACAGCCTCCAGACCACAACCTATGTTCAGAAATTAGATAAATAAAGATAGAAATATTTGTCAGATTGATTTATTGTCTATTATTTTCCAGGGGATGTGGATATATTATCATAACTAATAAAAATAAAAAAATAGATAATGTAATTTATGTTAAATGACCCTGAAAATGAGAAGCGGAAGAAAACTGATGGATGAATGAGTGGTTTAAAAGTGAAAACTAGCAAGCAAGGATACTGTGTGGCTAGCAGTAGAAATTATCTGAATGAACCAATGAAATTGTTAGTTAGACATAATGAATATACCATTTAAAAACTTGGCTAAAATTAAAGATAAAAAGGTTAAAAATTATTTAGCAAAAGCAGGTCTATAGCTAGCATTTGAAACCGATAGTGAAATATAATAGATAAACTGCTGATATAGTTAGCCAAAATTGGACTTCATTAGCTAAAATTAAATTTAGCTGTTGAAAATGTAACAGCATAAATTGATGGGTTAAAAAAGATAACTGGATCACAATTTAAACAAATAAAAATTAACATTTTTAGCTAAATATATGTATGTAAAATTAAATTTAAATGGTATAGATTAGCAGATGAAATAGCTAGACTTCTTGCTTCAGTAGTTAAAAAAGCAACTTAAAAATATTAAAAACTGTTAATGCTTAAAAATTGGATTTTAGTAGCTAATAGTATAGTTAGCAGTTGTAATCAACAACAGCAGAATCAATAAACAGCTTAAGCTAAAATTGTTAGCTAACAACATGAATTCATGAACGAACCCATGAGCATCTAAAATTATTTTTTAAAGTTAGAATTTAGTAGCTAAAAATGAATTTATTAGTAACTAGTATAGCTAGCAGCATCAATAATAGCTAAATAGCTAGATATAAGCATGGATAAATAGCTTGAATTTTCAGTTAATAGTATGGATAAACAAACACAACAGAAAATAAATAAATGCACCCTTACTGCTTCCATGGGAATTAGGAGGGTAAGTAGCGGCCAAGTGCTGATAACCAAATGCACTTGATCAACTGATCATCAGCAACTGTGACGACCGCTATAAAAGCATAAGTTTTGGTATTTTGTTGGTCTGGAGCATTCAGGTTTGTGTTAATACAATACCGCAATCTTCCCATTAGTGGGCGTTCCAGCAAGGACAGACCGTGCAATATTTTAAAGTTCATGGCAGCACAATTAGAAAAAGACTGAATAGCTATGTCTTGTTTGGAAGGGTTACCAGGAGAAAGCCTCTTCTCTCTAAAAAGAGCATAGCAGTACAGCTTAGGTTTGCAAGTTTGCATCCGAACAAACCACAAGACCGCTGGAACAATGTCCTTTGTACAGGTGAGACCAAAGTGGAGATATTTGGCCATGTGAGCATGTTTTACAGCCACCTGGGCCACAGACCTGGGCACCTTGCAGTAATTGAATCGACCATGAACTCCTCTACATACCAAAATCTTCTAGAGTCAAATGTGAGCCCATCTGTCCCACAGCCAAAGCTTGGCTGAAACTGGGTCATGCAACGGGACAGTGTTCCCAAGCACACCGACAAATCTACATAAAGATGTTGCAACGGCCCAGTGAAAGTCTAGACCTCACCCCAACTGAAATGCTGTGTCAGGACCTTAAGAGAGCTGTGCATAAACAAATACCCACAAACCTCAAAGAACTGAAGCAACGTTGTAAAGAAGAAGAAATCCCCCCACAATGATGTGAGGGAATGAACAAGTCACACAGAAAACGGTTTCTTCATAAAGGTGGTTCTACAAGTAACTGAATCAATGGGTGTACATAGTTTTTTCACACTTTGTACATCAGATGAAAAATGTTCTTCACAGCAGAAATTCAGTGTAAACAGATTAGCAGGAGATTTCATCATATGGCTAAATGATTGATATGTGCATACAGGTGCTCTGTATTTAATTTCCTGTCTATTTTGTCGGGTGAGCTTGTAAGTTGTATAAAGCCCCTTTTGAATTACGTTGGCCTGTTTCATAACGGTTGCTTTGGTAAGCTGTTTTCTTATGTCGGTCAAGTAAGCGGATGCACAAATCTGTAGATATCTTCGTTTACATCAGTCTTTTGGTTTTCCCCTGACTTAAAAGAACAGAACAAGTCGCAGCACCTCCGTTATTTTTGATAAATCTCTGCGTGTGCATGTTATTCAGAGATCTGAGAGCTCAAAAGAAACATGTTTTTGGACATAAATGTCCTTGCATTAGCTGGAATGGTGACTTTTGTATGATGTTAAACAAAAGCTAGAGATAACTTCCAACCAATTAAAGAAGCTAATATTGACTTAATTTGCTTTTTGGTGCAAACATTTTGCACCAAATTTAGTCTACATCCACATGACTCACATGAAACTAAGAATGGGCACTTAAAGTTCCAGCCAGTTTGACGCACTTGTCCGGCCTGCTGTACACACCCATGCTGTATATACTCCTGTTTCTGCCGGAGATGTCTCCATGTGTCTGAGGGGGGAAACAAAAAGAGCAGCCTGTATTCTCAAGAGCTCAGACTTGCGTAAAACTGTCACCACATGCCCGGCAGTGTGTGTCACGGGTGCCATGTCTTAAGCTGCACCCACTAATTTTGCATCATGCCAGAACAACAGGACCCATCATTACCAAAATGCTGCTGATTGCAGGGCAGTAGAAGTCAGGGCGTAAAGAGATATGAGAGACACATGTCCGCAGAAAAGTCTTAACAGAGTGAGGGAATTATAAGAGAAAAGACAAAAAGCCAGAGACAAATAAAAGCAAATCTAGAGGGCACAGCTGCTCTTTAGCTAGTGTTTTATGGCTGCAAAGAATATTTGCTTTTTCAGCTTGATGGCGCATGGCCCTCGTAGCATAATAACCAGTGATTTCCAGGTTTCCTGGCATCCGTTCCTCTGGCCTGCCATTCACGAGGCACTTACATGAACGAGCCCTCCAGGGGCAGCAGGCTATTCAAGAGTTAGGCCTACTTTCTTTTCCTAGCCTTTACCCAGGACCTTTTTTAAAAAAAATTTTCTCAGGAAACTCTCCCGGGACAGGGCCGCATTCAGAGCGAGGCTGCCGACACGTGAGCCGTGGCCCGTCAGAGGCCCGAGTCTGGCATCTGTAAAGTTTTGTAAAAGAGAAACCCTCCGGGGAGCACGCATGCAGAGATTAGAGCGAGGTGAAGATGTTTGGTTCAGGTTCCGGATGATAAGATTTCTCAGGAGCAGCAAAGCAGGATTGTTCCTGATGTAATGAAAAACAACCCTGCTACTACAGTAGTGCACCTCCAGAGATTTATCTGAGCTGAACAAATAGCTTAAATTATAACAAGATGTGTTGTTCTAATATCCTGCTGCAATCAACTAATAATATGTTTTCTTTCGTTCTTTTTTCATGTGCCCCCTGACTTCCTGCCTTTTTTCTCCCGTTGACCAATAGGTAAGTACCCCTAACACTTGACATACATCTGGAAACCATCTGTGCCTGTAAATTCAAAATAAATCATTTATTCTTGTACATTTGATAGTTAATATTTCCCTCTGCTGCTCATACACACATGTGCAGAGGACTCAGGGTTCACTGAAGGGCTGTACTTTCCTTTCCACAGCTGAGGTATGACGAGCTGTGAGAGACCACACCCCTGTCAGTGCACATGTGCCCATTTCCATGGAGACACAAATCTTAAAATAATACACACAATGGCATCCTTTTTGTAATTTTCTGGCGTGAGTTAGGATGAGGTGTCAGTGTGGTGCTGGCAGCCCAGCTGCGTTTTCCACTCTAGCTCGTATGATGCTTTCTGTACTGTAGTGTTAACAAGTAAACACACGTGCGCGCTCACACACACACACACACACGCGCCGCTCTGTTTCAAGAGCAATCAATGGAAATCTTACGCACACACTCACAGCTGAGCACTGTCTTACAGATTCATCTCCAGTGGTGTATGTTTGAATATTTGTGTTGGCTAACAATAGAGGGATACATGTGGTATAATCCCAGTGTGTCCTGGGAGAGACAGGGTGGGGCTGTGAGTGGGTGACATGCTGGTTTGGAGAAAATGTTTCTTGGTGACGTGAATTTACTCTTTCACAATTTTTGGTTGTATTTATGATGGTCCAAAGGCGCTTTATACGTTCTGAAACAACTACATGCATTGGTTTCAAGATGCCTTCCGAGCTGCGAGTTTGCTTCTATTTAAATAGTAGGGTTTTTTTTTTATTTTTTTTATTGAGCCACTGTATCCCACATGCTTCTTCTTTTTCCTCCTTTCGGCTGCTCCCTTTAGGGGTCGCTACAGTGGATCATCTGCCTTCATCTCATCCTGTCCCTAGCATCTTCCTCTGTAACACCAGCCCTCTGCATGTCCTCCTTCCCTACATCCATGAACCTCCTCTGAGGTCTTCCTCTTCCTCCTGCATTGTGTATCACACATACAATGGATTAAAACAATTGAGGCTCAGTTTTTCTTTTTCAGATAGAAGAAAATCCAGTGAAACTTGTACTAACCCAGATAACTTATGAAACAAAGTAAGCAAAGAAAAGATAGTCACCAACCCGCCCAACTCTTGAGCTACCCCATCGAAACTTGCATCCAGAAGGACTTTGGGCAGCAGCCAGGCAGGAGCGTGCATGCAGACCCAAGCTTTCCTACATAAAATAATACCAATGCACCGTTTTTGATAAATGTAGAGTGCACAGTTGTGCAATGGTTGGCTCTGTTGCAAGAAGGTTGTGGGTTTGAAACCGCTGGTCTGCTGGCGCCCTTCTGTGCGGAGTGTGCATGTTGTCCCTGTGTGACGGTTCTCTCCGGGTGCTCCAGCTCCCTCCCACAGCCCAAAGACATGCATGTTAGGTTAACTGGTGATTCTAAATTGACTGTAGGTGTGATAGTGAAAGGTTGTCTGTAATAGACTGGCAGCCTGCCCTGGCTGTGCCCCGCCTCTCGCCCTCTGGCAGGTGAGAGAAGAAAATGGCTAAATTTTGTGACTATAAATAACAGCTGCATGCTTGTCCCATGGGCAGACTCCAACTCTGCCATCTTGTATGTGACAGTTGTCTTTGGCTTCAAGGTAGTAGTAAGAGTAACCTTCCAGTTCACAGCAGATTTCCAAAGCATAGCAAGAACTGCCATTCCTAACTTCCATTCATTATATTAGAGTTTAAACTGAGGACCAGAAATCTGTTGTAGGCTGCCAAGACAGCAACCAAGTCATTTTGTTTAGGGGAACACAAGCTGGAAAGGGTCGATGCTAGCTGGTTAGCTGCAACTAAACTTTCATAATAAGAGAGAGGGGACTGTTTTCTTAGATGGATAAGAAAAATAAAAGTTCAAAAAAATGCCAAAATGTGTGGCTGTCAGGAGAGAAGACCCAAAGGCAGAATGCAGAGGATGTGGGATAAACAAAACGCAAACTTTAATTGGCTTTTCAAGGTCGACAGATATCAGGAATTCAGACAATGAGGCATTCATTCCTGACTGAAGATGATCAGGCAATCAGAGAGACGACCAGTCAAGACACAGAGGACAGGAACACAAGGAAAAGCAGTCACTTAAATAAAACAGGAGGTGGAAACAAGGAAGCAAAAGGAACAAAACGGAGGGAGAGAAAGACAGAGACTGAAGACGCTACGAAAATATGAACATTAAAAACACAAGAACAGAACAATTCAATCAAAATAGGGGCCAAAGCCAAACAAAAGCCAGGACCACGACAGTCAAAGAGGAAAGTCTGTGTACGGGAAACGCTGTGTTGTATTAGTGGGGCTTTTTCTCCCTAAATGATTCCAACTCAAGCTTGTGGATTTGGGGGCTTTCTGGGTGTGGCGCTGGAAGCCACCAGGATCTGGTATGGCCTGATCCGCTCCATTGTTTCCACTCAAAGGGCTGCTGGGTTTACTCCCTGCACATCCATCCGTCCTGCCAGCTGCTGGTTTGTGTTGGACCAGCCAGGCCTCCAGTTTATTCTCTCTCTGAGCTGATTCCCACCAGACAGAGATGTGTGAGGGTGAGCCCAGCTCGGCCCTGCCAGCTCAGCCTAATGCCACTCCCTCCGGATGACTTTCCCTCAGACTCGCACAGGTCATTCGCCTACAAAGCTGAACTCAGTCTGACCATAGCTGTCTGTTAAACAGAGGTTTCCATTGCAATCGTCCAGCACCAAATCTGCCCTCGTCATCTCCTTCCAAACCACACCTTCCCCCATGTCTGCATTCAGGGTTTCCTATTTTTCCCTCGTTGTGTTTCTCTCCCTTCACACTCTGTCTGCTCTGCTTATTGCGCTCCATGTGAGCGGTGAGTGATGCCAGTAAACTGGTGAAACCAGAGTCTGAGGCGCACTCGGCTCAGTGTTTACACAGGAAACTGTGGTGAAACCCTTCTGCGATTAAGCTATTCAGACACTTACATAACAGTCTGCATATTCCCATGTACCTTTAGCCAGGTTACAAAGCGACTCTCCAAGTGTGTGAGGTCGCTACTCTCATTGATACCGAACACACGCACACACACACACACACACACACACAAACACATGTATGTTTGTAATCACTTCAGTGTTTCCATAACCTCTGCAGCTCTGTCTGTGACCTGAGACTGTAGTGCCATGCAGGCTTGTACCCTCTGACCCTTCAGCTTGTCGCACATGGAGTTGATAAATGAGCAGCTGTGCAAAACACTGGACGTGCGTCTGCTGTCGGGAGCTGGTTTTTGTTCAAAATTCAAACACCATGCAGTGTGCAGCCTTTCAGTCAAAGCAGAAGCCCGATATAGGCCGATGTGACCATGAAACAGTTATACGAGACACATCAGGTCAGGCAGGCAGGCAGCATTGTACAGACATGACTGTGTGTGTGTGTGCAAGCATGGACTGCACTTTGAAGCCAGGTAGAAGATAGCGTTACTCCTTGCAGAGACTCATTAGCCTAGTGCAAGTGCAAGAAAATCTCCCCAACAAGTATTAATTTGTTCTAAAACCAAAGCTGGGGAAATGGTGATCAAACCCAGGTCGTATGCACAAACATTACTAACTTTTTTAAATGCATGAATAAAAAATGTTATTTGTGACAGTTTATAAGAGCAATGATCAGATACCTCTTCAGCGAGTTCTTCATCAAATTTGGACTGCAGCTGTTGACAGTAGTCCCTGCTCTAACCACTCCGGCTCAGCAGTGGATCTCCAGAGCAGAACATGGATTACCATCACCAGCTGTCCTAAGGTGGGATTTCAGACTCCAGACAGCTAAATCCATCACAGCAACAGCAACCTGAACAGGCTGATAGTAAGGAAACACTAGACAGGAACAAAGTGGAGCTAGCTGGTTAGCCGCAGCTAGATTTTCAGAATAAGAGCAAGCAAATTTTCTAGTAGCCAACAGACCACTTTGATTACACCCATGGATGAATACACAAATCACAAAATATACCCAGGCGGCCTACCCCACCCCGTCTATGTGGGGGAGACACTGCGCTGTCTAATTTTCTTCAGTACAGAACAAAAATATCACCAAGCAAAATTGGGAAATAAAAAAAATGCAAATGTAGTTAAAAGTACCAACCCACCACATTATTATTTTTAAATTAAAAATAAACAAGGATTCTGGGTTTGACCCTGACACCGACTGTGTGCGTGTTTGGCGCTACAGTTTCCCCTCTCGCATCTATTTTGGTGTGAAGTGTCAGGCCTGTGACAGATGGCTGGCCTTCTCCAGTGTGCACCAAACCACTTGTATAGTGTGAGCTGCCGTAGAATCGGCCTCGTTTATGGGCGTGTCCTGCCACTACCTTCTTCATTACACATTTTTTTTAGTGCACATTTAAATATGTGGTTCAAAAAGAATGATATATATGTTGCATTGTCATGCTCATGGGGCTGTATTAAAATTACATAATGTATAAAGTATAAATGCGGGCTGAAGACAGATTAAGCGCTCATTCTCTTCTTGTTTTTCTTGGCTTTGTGCATGTGGAAAGGTAAATTTACTCTTGCCCCACTCATCCTGTCCAACCACAGGGAAAACACTTTTGTTTCACCTTTTTGAATGCAGCTCTTTTCCCGTAAGCCCTCTGGTTCATGTTGACAGAGCTGATCGTGCAAAGACTGCTCACATTACTTCTTCTCCTTGTTCTGACTTCAGGGGTTTTCATTATCCTCTGCTTTGTGGTTAACACTACCTTTACTTCCAGTAAAGGCAGGAACTAGTTTTTCTTTTCTTTTTTAACTCTCTTACCAAGAATTCCTGCCTTTCTCGAGGTGCCTCTGAGACGGGAGCGCCCACTGAACAAAGGCTGGAGGTCAGAGGGCAAACGTTTTCATTTGTGAGACTAATAGGCCAGGTGTACCTGGAGGGTACGGAAACCCAGAGCGCTTTTTCAGCTGGGACCAGCCCAGAAACGCCCCTTCCTCCTCTGCTGAGTCTGAGTGTGTGAGTACTTCAAAGGTGTAGGGAAAGCAGGGACCCGAGCCAAGCTCAGCAGGAGGGCCATTACAGCCCAATAGGAGTCAGCTGTGACCTCAAAGACCGTTAAATGATGTGATATGAGAGGGCGTGCTGCAGCCTCCCGAAGGCCTCTGTAGCAAATCAGGAGGGCAGAGCTGTAAAATGAGCTCCTCGCTGATTTAAAGGTTGAAGGAATTTTAAGTGTACTTAAAAATATAGGCTGTTACTTTTTTCTTACCTGTTTTTGTCACTCTTTCCCAGATGTCATGCATTAAAGAACTGCTTGGTGGCTTCTTTTTTCTTGTCTCAGACTGTAGTAAAGACAGAAAGTTTCTGTCAGTAACGGTTTTGTTTGGTTTTTTGGGGGGGGGTTTGGTTGTTTGTTTGTTTTTTTGCTTTTTCATTAACTTTTTTTTAAAAAAGTGCAAGAATGGTTTGTTATTATCTCTAAGCGTGTGAAAACTCAGTGTCTACGGTCAGTAACGAGGCCCGCGAACGAGTGGCCAATGAGTTGGTGATTTACTTGAGTGTTTGCTGATGCGAGCTGACCTCCCAGTCTGTATGCAGACATAATAATGAGGTGTCCAGAGGTCAAGAGGTAAAAGACTGCTGAATGCGGGGCCCTGACCTCTGCTGACCCTGCTGAGTGTGCACGTGAAGGGGAGAGAAAAATGAATCGGCCGTCGCTGCTGGCTGGGAGTTGCTCTCATTCACAGTTTGTTGTTATGCTGAGGCTTTTCTTTTCATCGCTTGGAAACTGGGAGTCAGAGAGCCTGTAAACAAGAGGGTAGGTTGTACGGAGAGGGCAGGGTAATGAAATATTTATGCCACAGACAGAGTGAGAGTCGATTCAGAAGTGGAGCTGATACGAATGACTTGGTTTACTTCCAAGATTTTAATGAGAGAACATCTGCGGACGGTAAATTCCAGATGATTTCATCATTGTTTTCACTCCTCTTGATAAGTGTAAATCATGATTTAATTACAGTGAACTGGGAAGTACAGTGGAAACTCCCACTCATCCTGTGAGAGCTGTTCAGCATGACTAAGGACTGATTGCACTGCGCTCCATTCTCAGTAATGTTGTTATTCTTTAGCAACACTTTGATAGATGTACTTATTTTGCTCTTCGGTGGATCACCGGAAAGGGGGCAGACGGGATGCAGGTTTAGCTCTCACAATTGCATTTATCAAAAATCTTTTCTTAATACTGTTTTAAATCTTGGCTTAGAAGCTTATATAAGCAGAATTGCAGACGTTTTAACCTATCTGAGTCTTCTAAAGCTTTTTTTATTGCAAGCATTCATATGCATCTACCTGTTAGACTGAGAAGATAAGAAGTTAAAAGGTGTTTGAAGTGTGAAGGGAAAAGAGAGAAAACAAAAAAGTTGATGGTTGCAGCTTGCTAATCATGCCCACAAGCACAGCCCTTTTTATTATCTGTTTAACTCTAAATAGGACTGTAATTTACAAAATGAACATCATGTAGTGTTAAATATGATTTGAAACTAGTAATTGAGAACATTTATCACAGTGGTGAATCGGGGGAACCAAAGTTCCTTTTGCTCTGGTCATCCCCTGCTGGCTGTTAAGTAGAACCCTTTGGCTTCGCTTTTCAGACCCAGAGGCTACAGCCACATTTAAATTTAGAAATCTTTTACTTTAGATTTAAAAATTCTGTAGTATTGACTCTCCATGCAGCTCTCTTTTGGCTTCCTGAGGAGAATGTTTTGTTTTTTTTAAGCTGCAAAATGCTTCTCGGTGTTCTCCAGGTGAATGTTAATTTTGTCTGTTTTCCAATGCTGGGGAGGGTGATTTGTTCAAATTTATTGTTGCCCTGCAGTTGTGTGTCATCCATCATTACTGGTGTGAACACAGACGCACTGAAAACCTGCAAATATTCACTCCTGACAGCCAATGGGGTGAGAAGAAATACAGCAGATTGCTGGAATCGTGTTACTGTAACATATTTTCAGAACTTACCGTGAACTCCTACGACTCATTTTTCTTCAAGCCCTCTCCCCCGCTTGTGTTTATCTAGAATGAAGTTAAATAAGCTTTCCCTCCATTTTCGATTGTCAGTGGCATCAGAAGAAATCATCGGGAGAATCGCAGCTGACGGGCTTTCGCGGCACAACATGAAGCTAATTTTTCACTGAACGATGCGCGCTTCCTTCTGCTCGTGTATTCATGCTGCCCACATCAAAACTTTGTGTTTGTATCTGGAGCTCCGGAGTCAGAGTTAATGTTCCGCTATCAGATGGTGGACTGCATATGACATGGTGTGAGACCACTGAATCACAGCTACAATCATTTATATATAGCTGATGAACAATTCAGCCTGTTTTGAATTGTGATCACAGCGTCATGACTTGCAGTTTAATCAAAACTTGATGATAACTATTTAGCTTAATTGTGTACTTAATAAGACATAGCAAGACGGGGATCAAATTACACTCTAATGTACTGGTAAATCTCCCCCATAAAGGAGCAGCTCCTTCCACATTTCATATAGCCATTTGATCTACTATGGATATAAAAGTACAGGTTAGTGCCACCCAGGTCACCCTCTATTTATTCCTTTGTTCAGATTCAGCGTTAATGTCACATAAATGTGCCGTGATGCTCTTACAGAATTGCCCGCTCATTAACGCGCTGTAAAACACGCTGCACGCTCTCGTGAACATTACACAAGCTGGAAAAGTTTTATAAAGGAAATGCTTCTGAGGACGCCAGACGGTTAAACCTCCGTTTAACACGTCCTCCTCCTTTCCCCACCAGGAAACTCTCCCTCAGAAGAGTGGGAGATCTTTTCCCCTGGCATCACGCCGGCCCTGCGATACGCAGCGCTGTGGAGGGTTCGAAATGGAAAGTATTTCAAAGTCGCCGCAGACTTTGTAGTGGTAATTCGAAGCAGCTGAGAAAACAGTCGCGCACCGCTCCTCTTCTACAACTCCGAGCGTTTGTCGATCTTCAGGAGGATTTTGGCGCAGCAGCAGCAGCAGCAGGGTTTCAGATATTATCCTAAATAATTCTTAATCAGCGCGGTTTAACAACTGCGTGTGTGCATTTACGGTATGGATAAACATCAGAAACTTTATAGCTTTGTTGAGGATTGTATCACAGGAGGAAAGCTTTGGGGGAATGTGGTTTTAAGATTTCTTTCCTGCTGATGGATTTATTTTTGGGCTTTCCGAGCTACTTGTGTGGAGGTCTATGTGTTTATGCTCTTCACTCATTATTTGCCTTCAGTAGAACATTATGTTTATTGTGAGGTCATGTGTTTTTACATTTTACAATGGAAACTGTGATATCTGATGGGATTCCCCTCTCTTTCTTCATTTTCACTCTTGCTGTTCCTCCTGGAACACTTGCAGACAGACAGTTTGGTGCTCTGGGCGCGCATCCAGAATCTAAACCAGCGTCTCCTGAAAGTACACGTGTGATTTCATTTCACCACCAGGCGAGTTTTCGTGTGTGGGCTTGCAGCACTGCCAGCCCATGCGTGCTGACCTCAAGTCAGGAAATACAAGACTTGCTTTAGTGCATTGTAATTCAGTAGGAATAATTTCACACTCCCCTGCTGCTTTTTCCCGCTGTGGTGATGTCATTAAGGAATAAATTAGACAGATTGAGACATCACTCAGTTTTACAGGACTATAAATAGAATCATCTGTCCTGATGGGCGTATTCCTCGTTCTCAGCCAGGTAATTAGCTGGCTGGTATTGAGGGACAGTAAAGCACTTTAGGAAGTTAACCAGTAGTTGGATTACTGCTCAGCAGCTGTTTTCTGTGGTACCTGCAGGCACCTGAGAGCAGCACCGGGCTGCAAAAACGGATCATTAGCCCCCCAGTAGACCTCCTGGTTCCCAGCATGACATTCCAAGCAGAGCCCACATCAAAGCTCCAGGTGGGGTGAGGGAGGGCCCATTTGAATAGGTGTGGTAGGAAAAGAGACAGATGGGAAGACCTTTAGTTACCTGCACTAGAATTAGTCTCAACTATGAGCAGCCTGTTCAGGTCTAGTGTCAGGGGCCATCGGAAGCAATCCCAGGGGCCACTTAAATGTTACAGTTGTAAACAAAATGGGCCAATTAAATTTGGCAGTTAGCAAATTAATTTGCTTTAAACACAAGCTCCACCTTCTACAGCAGTGACAACAAAGCCTCTGGATGGCAATACACCAGGTGAAATGTAGGGGGAATTCCCTCCTTGCAGCTTGTACAGTTGGCCCAGCCCAAAGAACTCTTTCATTCAGGGTGAATTTCTGAGGGGCCATCCAGCTGTGGCTCCAAAGGTGGAATAGGGTGGCATCTAATCAGAAGGTTAGTGATTTGATTCCCAGGAAGTGAACTCTGAATTGCTCCTGATGCAGTTTGGGGTTATAAATACCTCCTTAAAATTCACATATTAAAGTGCTGTGTGAGTGGACGAATGAAGCCTGTAGTGACAAGATTGCTGTATAAGTACCTGTCTTTTTGAACTGTAATTGGCAGCATATACAAACAAAAAATTAACTTCAGTACAGAATATTATTTTCACAGTAGAATAAATAATTAAACTTCTCAAGTAAGTTACAGGCTCTTCTCTCATGTAAACAGCTGAAAATAAAGTGCTCTGCTAAGGGAAATATTTACAGAAAATTAACCGAGAATGAGTTGTTGCACATCTACCTGTATGTGACAAATTTGACCGTAGAAAATAAAAACAGGTGCATCAGATTTACGTAACAAAACAAATGTCAGTATGCTTATAACTTTACCAGATAACAGGATATTGACCTTTTTCTTGTTTTCACTCATCTCCATGATTTTCCTCCGAATTGCTTTGATCCTTTGCTCATACCGAGGCTGCAGGCTTGACGCTGGCTCTGAGCTACAGATAGCTTTAGCTTTAGCCGCTTTGCCTTTGTTAGCTTCTTTCAAACGTCCATGTTCAGCTGGGTGAGGGTGTTTCAAGCGTCTGATTAGGTTTGTTGTTACACTTTGTGTCATACACTGATAAGCATGTGAATACTAAAACTACAGGATGGCAAAAACTTGGAACTGCAGCTTCTTATTTCCTTCATCACAAAAAAAAACAGGTGAAGATAAAACCGTCAGGCTGAATATTGTGTGTGTGTGTGTGTGTGTCCACTTTTTATAACTGATTAACCATGAAGTCATCATCAAAGAAGAGGTTAGATATCCAGTTTTTTTCTAAAAATACTTTTATATGATTATGAGTTTAATATGAAAGTGGACCTGTTATGCTTTTTCCTTACTTTCTGTCACATATAAACTGTTCCAGTGGTGGACACCCATATTAAACTTGGCCAAACATTTAGATAACAAGGTCGAAATATGTGCAAGTATTCCCTGTGAGCCTCATTATTTGGACCTTTTGCCATGACAAAGTAAGGAAAAGCATAATAGCACCCCTAAAAACAATAAAAATAATAATAATAAGAGCTTCAGAGTGCACTCATGGCACAGTTATGGGAAGTGAAGGATCCAGGGTCTGTGGGGAGTCGCTGGTACAGTGGGGCTGTTATGCTGTGGGAATGTAGCTCAGTGGTAGAGTGTTTGATTGTAGGTCATGAGGTCGCTGGTTCAAATCCAGGTGCCCCCTCTTTTGCAATCATGTGAAGATGGAGGACAAAACATTAAACTTTCTGAGTGATCACCATTACCTTGCCTGATGGCAGTGGTCTCTTCCAGGGTAACATTGCCTAAATTGTTGGGGTACAAGGCCTTGCTGACTGGTTTGAGTATGAAAATGATGCAAATCAGAGACTTTGGCCTGTGTTGTTCCCATTTCTTAACCCAAATTAAAGAGGGTTGAGATTCTGGACTAGTTCATTACACAGTGTCCACCACCATCATCAAAATACCAACAGATGTAATGCCATACGGAAGGAAAACCTGTTTTTATTCTTGAACTCTAGAGTAGCTTTGCACGATTCACAGTTTAAAAAAAAAATCCTTTCATTCCTAGCCTGAAAAAAGCAGTTTTAGCTCCTCCTACTGTAAGCCAACTTTTTATGACAGGCTGAATCTCACAAGCAAAAGATTTAAATGGTGTCTGTGCTTACAGCCAGCCATGTTAGGCATATCCCCTCTATGACAGTAGCTCTGTTATCCAGTGGATATGCACGTGTACAGATAATGTCTGATTGCTGTAAACACTTGGTTTCAGAAAGTTGTTTCTAATATTGGACCTTTATGATGTCAGAGAGGGGATACCTTTTATATGGTCATCTCAGGCAAACAGCTCTGGCTCTAAGCACAGATGCTCCACCCTGAAGCTAAAACACTGTTTCTGAGGAGGAACTGAGGTTCTTTCTTGCTCTAACTAGTCTTTTAGTTGCCTATGTAGTCCTGTTGCGTAGTGGGTCATCTGTTCACCTAACATGCGAAAGCACCCTGGTTTGATTCCAGGAGGAGATGAAAATGGAAGGTGTTACATCAGGAGGGGCATCTGGTGAGGAGTGGAAAAAAAAATCTGTCAAATCCTGCTGTGGTGCCCCCATGTGAATAAGGGGCATCCAAAACTAGCTGCTTCTTTAATTGTTTAATATTATACTATATTTCTGCCATAAATGCTCCCATTTATCCCTCTTATAATCAACAATTCAACAACTTGTATCCTAAACAAAGTGATTGCAGTTGTTCCCCTCAGGGTTTCTCTCAGCTGGCCTGTGGGCTTCTTACTGAAAATCAACAATCTTGTGCCCCACCTGCCGCAACGGGTCAGCAGTGGCGGCAGCGACATCACCATCAGCTGGGTGGATTTGGGCTCAGAGCGGATTACTGGGGAGAGGGGTATTATTGTTTTTCTACTGGCATTGGGACTCTTTGTGCTTTCCTAATCAGACCTCATTGGGACTTTCTCCCAGCAGCTGACCGGACACTCAGCAGGACGGCAGCATTGTTTTCTTTAATAATCGCAGATGTCAGATTGGAGCATTTTCATTTTTGGCAATCTAAAAAATCTAAAAGGATAAGTCTCTCAGCAGTTTGATCAATGTCTGTTTACTTTTTGTTGAGGTGAGTAAGATCTATTTGTCTACTGTGCCATAGCTTTAGATGCTTTACTGATTTCTTTAATAAATTTGATTAGAAAGTTTACTTTTCCAGCTTCTCACATGTAAACCACAGTACGTGTACTTGCATAGTTCAAAGTATCTAAATGATTTATATAAAGAATGAGGTGCAATATTTAATATTTAGGTTAATTGCATGCGGTGTCCTGTGCATTTTTTTTTTTTTTTGGCATTCCTGTGCACCCTCCACGAGCCTCCATTGTAGGTTTATCGGTCAGTGTTGTTACAGCGGTTTGGATTAACACTCCTCTCCTCCTATAGCACACCATAAAGAGATTAGTGGTCTCCAAGTCAGGGCATGGCTGGGCCATCTGTACCCTGCACTGGGCGGGGACGGGGGACGGGGGGGGGGGAGTGTGAGCAGATGTCCCAGAGGGGCTGTAGGTCAGTAGAGCCAAAGGATGTCACTGTAAAGTCATGAAGGATGCGGAGTTTGTGTTGAGGTGACTGATTTAATGGGAGTTGAAACCACGCCGTTCTGTCATGGCTCTAGGATGCTGCCTCGCCCTCACACCCCAAGGTACTGTATAATTTACTGAGGCTTTAATTGAGCTGCATGCACTTCCCACTTCTCGCCTGTGCTGCATGTCAACCACAGCGGTTTCACACTTTGTCACAAGATGTAAGAGGTGATGATAAAGTGTGTGTTTATCATGGTGAGTTTGACCCGTGTTAGACAGCATGCACAAACCCCAAACTCTCCCCACCCACGTGTCCTGCAGCCTGAGTAAGGAGGTTTGGTTTAACCCCAAAGAAGAAAGGAATCAAATATTCACTCGTATGAATTACACACAGCTGAAACTTGCCTATCTGCCTGTTGCATGTTCACAAGTTCAGATTTTTTTTTTTTTTTGTAAATCTGCGTGTGACCTAATGGCTGACATCTGTGGCTCTGTTCTCCCAGGCCGCTGGCAAATTGTAGGTGTGTGAGCGTAGGTGTGAGGTGGTTTTGACTTGGCTCCTGTCTGAGCCAATGCTGAGTAAATTACAAGGTAGAGGCAGTCTGGGATGCATGCAGGCTTTCATTGCCCTCTTCTCCTGGCCTGCAGGCCTGAAAGCAGAGCAGTGGGGGGTGATCCTGCAGCAGAGATGAAGAAGTGGAGATGAGATTGATAGGCAGTGTCACAGTGCAGATAATAGAGGGAGTGATTTCGCCTCACTGGGAAGGTTAGCAGAAGGATGCCACGAGCAACGAAGCAGGTAAATATATTGAAATGCTCCTCAAAATCTGGGCTTTTTTTTTTTCTCTTCTTCTCACCTGAGGCCGTGTGGCTCATTTGGCTCAGTGCAGCCATGCTGCAGATCAATCAGCCTGATGTGAAAGAAAGAGAAAGCTGCCAAGAGTTGAATGAGATGTCTGAAGCCTGATGTGTTTTCTTTGGCCTCATCGGGGGCAACAGCTGACCACTAAATTACCACTAAAAGCTTTCCCCATATGGACGTCTCTGTCCATGAAAACCTCTCTTAAAGGCCTCTTATAAGCTCCTGCTCTGTTGCACAAGCTGTGCCTCACTTAACCAAGATTTCACTGAGCAAGCTCAAAGGAAGTGCTGATCTGTTTTTTAGCTGGAGGAGAATTAAAAACGGGGGAAAGTTGAATAGAGTCAGGAGAAGAGAGCGCAGTGTTTGTCCTACTTGTGGTTGCTATTGTTGTCAAATGGGTTTTTAGTGTGTTGTGAGACACTGAGGGTGTCACAGCAAGGCCAGCAGTTCACAACTCAGCAGGGAATCATTGAGGGGAGAGGCTGACAAACAGTGTCAGAGAGCTATATCTCCTCATCTCACCACAATTTACATGACAAATGCATCATCTGTCTCACATCTGAAATATTGTAGGCGTTTGCTCGGTTATATGTTTCTGTGCAGATATTAAATGGGTGACAAATCCAATAAATAAATACAATAAATGTGATACGTCCGTACAGGTCACAAGGTGTCTCTGATTACAGGGTTTTTCTTGCATATAAAAAAATGTGACGGCTAACAAAGTGATTATTTCATGTTTTGTATTTGAGGCCTGGCTGTATATTTACAACACACATGCAAAGTCGTATATGGCAGCCAGTAGGAAACATCTGGCTTCACCAAGTGAAGCAGGGTTTATCCACCAGTGTAAATCCTTGCAGAGATCACCTCCAGCTTTCTCCAGCTGTGCAGGAGACGCAGCGCAGTGTGTTTTCAGTTCAGCAAGGTCGCACAGCACAGGGCTTTTAGATCACTCTGGAAAATGTCAGGTTGTGTCGGCGTAACTGATAAACACGCCGCGTCTCCTGGGGGATTTCATGCATTTCACAGTGTTTCTTGGAAAGGACCTGCCAGAGGATTCACAGCAGTGGTAGCAATGTTAGAAAACCACTGAACACGTGCAGCAGTTGGATCCACAGGCTTAGGTTTTAGTGCTGGGCTGCTGCAGTGGGGCTTCCTGACCTTTAGTGGCTCCAGTCAGTTGGGCTGTGTCCTTTTTTGTGTGAATGAGGCTAAAGTTAACTTCTGGCTGCAACACAAAGCAAACTGAGAGCCAGAGCTGCCTCTCATCATACCCAGAGGTCAGGCAGAGTTCGATCCAGTGAAGCTGCCCGGTCAAGGACAGGCCCGGAAATGTCAGGCAGGTAGGAGAAGACTGACAGATCTGTCTTTGTCTGCTATCAAAGCAAAAGCTCAGCACTTAATCCGCCGGATTTTACTTGGATTTTGCTACAGATGTCTGAGATACTATCTCACGCCAGTGTCACAATGATGCAGTCTTATTTCATGCAGCTTAACTATGCTGTTATTTTAATCTGGTCATGCTGACTTCTCTTTGACGTGTTGTTCCTGTATGAATCAGTCCTTTGCATACTTCAAGGGGTCAGCACCCAAATAAGCCCCAGCACAAAGACCAAGCTGTGTCCTCTCGAGCTCTCACTTTCCCCATTTGTCCAGCCCCTCCATGCATTATCTGTAATTTGAAGAGCTGCCTCTCTGTAACTTGAGGAGGCGTAAGGGGGAGCAATGGGATTATTCCATGTATTGGTCAGTGTTTAGAGGATGAAAGTCACACTATCAGGTTGCACTGATACCTATTGTTTGGCTGCAGGTGATAGCGTTTGCATTAGTAAACAGGCTCCTGTGCTGCAAACACTGGATGCGATTATCTGGATTTTTAGTCTCAGGCTTTAATCTGAGTCTGTTGTTCTCCCAACCAATAAAAAACCTTTAGCGTTCATATGGAGAAGGAGATAACATTTAAAGCCAACACAAAGGAAAGCCCATCAGTCACGTTTGTCAGAAGCTGTGGGGTTCACCCTAATGGGCTTAAACCACAAAAATGTTTGTGTGGAAATTCATACCAGCGAAGTTCAGCAGGTCAGTTGTAATGAGAGCTGTCTTTCCATCATACAGCTCATGGCATTCCCAGTGAAGGTCACGTGTACCCCAGCGGGTACTTTTGCACTATTCGGGGGGTAAATGAAAAGATTTGCTCAGCAGAAATTACAATAATTTAATATATTAATTTCAAAAAGTAAGCGAGCATGAAGAGATTTGAAGATAAATGTTAAAAACTAAAAATAATGGACTGACAGTAGCCATGTGATAAAAAAAAAGTGACTGTTGAAATGATCAGATAACAGGTTGGATGAACTAAAGAAATGTCAGCTAATTATGATAAAAAGTAAACTGTTTTCTAAAATTAAAGATGAGAAGTTCATCTTTTTAAAAGTATAAGTGTGGCCAGCAGCTGAAATTGTTAGATAACAGAATAAATTACCTACTGACTCACCAGCCACTTCATTGGGTACACCTTTTTCACGATCTAATCAGCCAATGACACGCCAGCAACTGAATGCATTCAGGCATGTAGATGTGGTCAGGGTGACCTGCTGAAGTTCAACCGAGCATCACAATGGGGAGGAAAGGGTGATTTTTGTGACTTTAAAAGACTGTGAGTATGTTACTTAAACCATGCCACTTAAACCAAATGGGTTTTAGTGCAAAACCATGTGGTTTACAGAGAGCGGTCCAAAAAAAGAGAGAAAATCCAGGTAGCAGCAGTTACCTTGTTAGAGGAGAATGGCCAGACTGCTTCAAGCTGATAGGATGGCAACAGTAAATCAGATATCCACTCATTACAAACAAGGTATGCAGAAAGGCATCTCTGCACAACACTTCAAAACTTGAAGCAGATGAGCTACAGCAGCAGAAGAGCACACCAGGTGCTCCCCCTGTGGGTTAAGGATGGGAAACTAAGGCTGGAGACAACCTCGACTGCTGCTCCACCAATGCGCAGTGGGGCGGGACAGCAGATGATGTTCCTCCTGAAATCCATGATCATCTGCTTGGTCTTGGCCACGCTGATGCAAAGGCTGTTGTACTTGCACCAGGTCTCCAAGTGTTCCACCTCCAATCTGTACTCCATCCCGTTGTTATGTGAGATGAGTTAGCTGTTAAATGGAGTGGCAGCTACAAGTAATGGATGAATAGTAAACTGATAACCAACAGCTGAGGCAGTTAACTGACCATAAATGATAAATGTTAAATTAACCAGTATCAAATAAACACATCTGAACATGATGATGATGATGTTGATGATGATGAAGGGGTTCAAGTCCACCTGACAGTGCTGTACGGGTAAAAGGTTGGGAATCATATATACAATAAATCCATTGAGATGTGTTATACCTCAAAAAGATATTTGAGATGGTTAAAAGATGCTGATGAGCATTTCAGGTCATAACGTGAGATCTGTTTGTGACCATTTCTCCTCACTAAACTTAAACTGTAAAGCATCAAGCTTCAAGCCATTGCACAGTCGTAGAAATATGGATTTAATGTGGCTATAACGAGATATTTTAGGATCATATAGTTTCCCTTGTGCTATGCAAATGTTCTTGCTGGATGTCAGTGACCACGCTGTTGAATTTCACAAGATTAGGTTGCAGTACCTTTGTTGTTTTGACCTGTCCCTCTCTCTCTGTCTGACAGCGGTGTCAAACCTGGATGTGGAGAGTAAGCTGACAGCACATTACCAAGCTCCCTGGCACCAGCAGAGGAACATTTTCCATCCCTCTACACGGCCAGAATGCGTGGAAGAGCTCCACGGGCAAGCCAACCTCAGCCTGTGGGCCCTGCACAGAGGTGAGGCCCTGAGCAGCATTCAGCTCCTCAGACCATAAAATGGAGCGAAGTCAAAGAAAGCTGCTCTGAAGAGCTCTTTCTGTCATGCCTAGTTAAAGCACAGCTTCATTTTTACTTTACATGCCATTTAAAAGCACTTCTGAGATAACATGCAGGTCTGCAGCCTGTTTTTGGTGGCACCCTCCCCTCTAGTGGACATATTTTGAAACTACAATCTCAAAAAGCTGAGTGGCCCTAATCAAAGCAAGAGCAACTGATTGTTGGTAACATCAGTCTTAGGCTTGAGTTACCCTGGGGGCAGGGTGTCTAATGTAATCTGTGAGGAATGGTTTGACCCTGCAGGCCAGTCTAAAGCAGGTCCATGTGACACCTCTGTCCACTGATAGCTTATTATATTAATGAATTAATAAAATGCATCTTCAGTGTTTTACGTGGTTTTTGCCACAGATCGCCAGAGGAGACGATCGGGCAGCAGGGAGCGGAGAGTAACCATCTCGATCTCAGCGGTGCCCCCGATGCCCGTGTATCCCACCCCTCAGAGGAGGGTAAATTTAACAACGGTGAGACTTTTAGCTTCTCTTTTGATCCAAAGTGCTTTAAAAGATCCAGTCAGGGTAGGAATGTGTTGCTAGTGCCTAGAGGCAGTGAAACCATCACTATGATGTCAACTTATATAATCTGATCTGCCTCAGTAGAGCTGACATGGAGAAAACCCTGTCAGTAAGTGGAAAATGATCATCCTTTCATATTCAAATGTTGCTACTCTTGTATTTTAAAGGGGACCTATTCTGCTTTTCCTTATTTTCTGTTTTATATATACTGTTCCAGTGGTGAACGCTCATATTAACCATGGCCAAAGTTTCTAATAATGAGGTCAGTGAATGTGCAATCCGTGTGAGCCAAGAGCTCAGACAAACGCTTTTTTTACACTTGTGGCTCTTGGTGACATCATCGAGAGTAGATATTCCTAATATGGTAATCTCAGGCCAGCTCATGCTCTCTTTCCCAGGGTGTAACATAAAAGCCAAAGCTGCTGGTGTGTTTAAGTTAAGCCCACGTCCACGTGTAAATTGATCCACTCAGTCAAACATTTAAAAAAGATCAATTACACGGTTTGTGTATTCGATAAATATTTATATTTCGTTTTTTAAATATCAATACCACCAAGGTCCAAACAGGAAGTGAACCATGATCTCTTTGCTGAGAAACCAGCAGCTTATGGACTCACACAATACTGTTGCCACCACCACCCCCTAACAGACTCTGTGGGTCTCTGAAACGGGGCAATTATCTCTTGATGATGCCAAAAGATACATTCTGCATAATGAAGAGCAGCAGGGAGGCATCTGGCAATATGTAACAAGCCATATCCACTTCCTGTTCAAACCTTCTGTTTGAGAAGGGGATCCAGTCAGAAGAAAGGCAGGGAAATTGAGTGAAAATCCAAGATAAGATAAATAAGGATTATTTTAATCTCTGAATCATGCGAAGTTGCTCTGCCAGCTTTAAGAATAAACAATATGTTGGAAATGAGCATAATGGTTCCCCTTTAGATGATATTTGAATGGTTTTAATACTGATGTTTGGAGGTGTGGTGAAGATTTACCCTCCTGTCTGTAATTTTTTTTAAGTGACATTCCCATTTCTCCCCCACCGAAAGCAGCCAGAGAAGCATTTTAGAGATGCAACAACACAGTTAGCACAGGTAAAGGGGAAAGAGGACTGTGTTTGTAATGTGTGTCTTGTTGCTTCATTTATATTTCATCACAGTGATATTGCAGCTTTGAATGTTCAGGATCAGCTCGTCAGCCTGCCCTGGCCCACATATTTCAGTCCTCATATTCCTCCCCACTAAGTTTACCCCCCTAATGTTGTCTTTTATGTCAGTGTTGAATTTCTCCATGTTCATTCCATGTGTTTTTGTGCCTTTTTTTTTTGTTTGTTTGTTTTGTTTTTCACCCTGTAATTCAGTTCGAATCCGCCCGCTCCTCCTCCCCTATCGAATGTTGCCGCTTCTCTCCCTGGAGCAGAAAGGTATTGGTCCCTTCCCTCCCTCGCCTTCCTCCTGAGTGCTCCTCCTAACACCTCATTTCACCTGTCTGCCCTGTTTGACCTCTTCTTATCTCTTTTTAAATGCATGCCCTCTCATTCTCTGGCAGCAGTAGCCATCCTGCTCCAACCAGTTCAGAGCGTGGGGTGATACTGGAGGCGAGCACCGCTTTTAAAGTTTCACACGTTTGCATACTGTTGTTGTTGTTGTTGTTGTTGTTTGGGCTCATGTGAAGAGCTTGCAGTATGTGAGGAATGTGTGTGAGGGCCACAATCACAGCAAGCCCGGGTTTCTCTAATGATAGGGTCGGCTTCTCGAAACATGCGCCTGTGATTACCCATGATACCTCTGTGCTGTGGTTTCCACACTGCACAGCTGACAGCCTCGTGTTTCCCTCTTTATGCTGTTTTCTTTTTTTTTTAACAAGTATCGTGCTCGATGCCCGCCGTGACCGAGGAATGAGCTTTAAACTCTGCCACTCCCTTTTTATTTCCTCTCATTCTGTACGTGCCCGCTCTCCCTCTTTTTCCCTAATCCCTCGTCTCTTTCTTTCAGCCGGCTCATCCCTCCTCTTGGGCACTCCTAAAACCGTTCTCAGAACAAATCAGCTGTAAATGGTCTCCCTTTGATTTCTTTTTTTTTTTTTTTCCTCCTCATTGCAAGAAGTTTCCAAGGAAACGGTTTCTTTTGTGGCCAGGGTTTTGTCAGGGTCTCATTGGTCTGCTGGGAACGGGAAGCACAAAGGCTCGAGGGTCGCCTTCAAATGGGGGTGGGAGGTTGTCGGGTTGCGGAGCCTGAGAATCACTCCCAGTTTCACATGTGTCTCTGTGTCGGAATCTCGAGGTAAGAAATTAACAGCCTAAATTCTTGTAGCACGGAGCTATGAGGACAAGTGGCTCTGTAGAGTCTGAGGAGGCCCGTGGAGTTGTGGGGAAGCCTGACTGATATTTCTGGACACTTGCTGTCATGCAGGAGACCCTTGGAAAAATGTTGGATTGTTGGAGCCTGAGTTAAGAGTTGGAAATTATATGTCATATCCTGTGAGCGAAGGAGCCATCATTTTATTTATTTGTTAAGTGTTTGCCATGACTCGTCCTGTAGAGAGTGTGTGTGTATGCGTCAAACTTTGTGTTAGCCTGAGGCTCGGACACATGCGGGTTTCTGAACTTTATTTTTTGCATGACATAGAGGTTCTTTGAATGCATCTGGTGCTTTCCACTCTCCCTCTCTTTCCGAAGCATGCTGTTTATTTCCATTACTTACTGGTTTCTTTGCACTCCAGCATCAAACTGAGCAGCTGGAGGGGCATGTGCATTGATTTACCTCTGCTCCGCCTGCAGGCAGTGAGCGCTGATTGCTGCTGATTAATAAGACACTAATCTCTACATCTACTCTTCAGTTCTTTCAAAGATAAACACTTGGACAATATCAGTGTAATCCCTGACTTTAATCAGCACATTCCCCTTCCTGAAGCTGAGTTTGTTCATTTTCTAACTGCCAAACTTCATTTCATGTAATGCTGGCCTAACTTTAACAGTCTAACCATGCAAATATCCATCTGTTGCAGGCTGCGCCCTCTGACCCCGACTCTGACGGGGTGGCTCTAGGTCACCGGTCTAAGTTTCCCATTCCTAACATCCCCTCCACCCTGGACAAGCAGACTAACTGGTCTAAAGCTCTGCCGCTGCCCACCCCAGAGGAGAGAATGAAAAGCAATTCCCAAGTCATCACCTCATGTGTCATCCCCATTAATGTGACGGGTAAATTGAAATCACTGAATCTGATTGTGACTAAGCTGCGGTGTGCATTTGTCAAATTTTCTTTCTTAGCTCTTCCTCAGCAGTGGTACCCACCTTCACCTTTTCTTTATAGTTTTTTAGTCATTATCTTTCTTGCTTATTGTTAGACAAGAATATTGGTACCACTCACGTGACAAAGGAACAGCCAGAATATGATTAGTTTAGAATAAAGACTGGAAATAAGGAGCCGACTTGTTTGGCTTTGGAAGGTTAAAAAAAAAAAAAATGACAACCAGCCTCTAGGCAGCTCTGAGACATTGTAATTAACATGTCATATATTGTATTTTTAAATCTGTACAACTGAAGTGTTAAAAAAAACATTTTGTGATTTTCAGCATGTCAGAAATGAAAGTTAAGGCAGTTGTATCTGTAGCTCCCCTTACTGAACTTTACATGTACCCACATTCATTGCGGGACACAAAATAATACACTGCTCAAAAAAAATTAAAGGAACAATTTGAAAACACATCAGATATTAATGGGAACACAGTCATGCTGGATATCTATACTGATATGGACTGGATAATGTGTTAGGATCTAAAGGATGTGACATTGTTTGATGGACATGAAATGAGATGATGGATGGTGCCCTGGGGGATCTCCTCCCAGATCTGGACCAGGGCATTACTGAGCTCCCGGACAGTCTAAAGGTGCAACCTAGTGGCGTCGGATGGACCAACATATTCCCAGAGGTGTTCTTTTGGATTTAGATCATGCAAGCATGGAGGCCAGTCAATGGTATTAATTCCTTCATCCTCCAGGAACTGCCTGCACCAGGAGGAACCCAGGACCCACTGCACCAGTATGGGGTCTGACAGTGGGTCCAAGGATTTCATCCCTATATCAGATCAACATCCCAGAAATTTAACTGACTTGATGCCGCACTCTGATTAAAAAGTGTTCCTTTAATTTGTTTGAGTGGTGTAGATTATGCCTGGAAAGATTTAAATTATAATAATGTCTTCATTAGTGAGCTTTAGAAGTTCTGATAGATTTTTGTTTTATATCCATCCATTCTCTTCCGCTTATCCTGTTCAAGTTCTTGCTTTGCTTTTTTACGTTTGGCAGTGCTAGGCTAGCTCTTTCCCTTCTGTTTTCACTCATTGCCAGAGCAGCCAAGCTAAGCTGTCACTTTGCTATAGCTATATTTTTAGAGTAGCAACATGAAAGTGGCACCAGCCCTCTCATGTAACACTCAGCAAGAAGGGTAGTTCTTCAGTAGGCAGGGAAAGATTACAGTATTGAGCAGATTTGTGATAAAATAATTACACCTGACTGAAAGTAATACTACAAAAAATAGTCAAAATAAGCAAAATACACAAGCAAGAGGCATAAAGTGAATACATGGTTGAACTATCTTGCCAAAAGTAAGCAGTTGGAAAACCTTAGCTCAATAAAATTCAGAATAAGTTACTTAAAATTGTGGGTAGCTTTTTTTAATGTTAGATAACATTGTGGACTGAAATCACAATATTAATTTAATGTGGTCAACAAATTGTACAGCATCATTTATAAAAACTGGTTAATTAATTGTTAAATAAGTAGTCAGCCTAACACGCAAATTGTTAGCAAACAGCATGAATTAACTATTGAAAATGCTAGCTTTAAGTTTGGTGTGTAGTTAAATTGTTAGCTAATTGTTAGCTAAAGGTATGTTTAACAGGTGTTGTTTAAATGTAAATGAAAACAGCTGGAAACACCAACAAAAAGTACCGATTATTGGCTACAATTGTTTGCATACACCACAAACGAACTTAGAAGCGAAACATAAAGAATGAACAGCTGAAACAGTGTAGCTTGTTAAACTGTGAATTTGTGAATTATTAAAGTATTCCAGGCTGCTAAAATGTGTAGCTAGATGACATTAAGCTGAAATTGTCAGCTGACACTACAAATAAAATTAGTAGTTTGATGTAATGGATAAACAATCAAAACACAGCAAAAAGAAAATGTAGATAAACATTTGGAAATTATTTACTAAAATTGTAATTTATTACAATTTATAATTAAATTATAAATTGTTTAAAAAAGTTAGAATATTAATTAAAAACTGAAAGGCTCAAAGTTGTTCATAACCACTTATTTGAACATGAAAAGTGTACGGGGTGTTTTTGTGTCCATCTGACAATGACGTGGGGGAAGATTAAATTGTCTGGTTTTGGCTTTTCTTGATGACACTAAAATCTTTGCTCACAGTCCAGTTTCCCTGAAATAATGAGGTAATTGGAAGAAATAAGGAAATGCTGCAGTGCAGTCTCTACTAAACAAGCCATAATTAATGTTGCTACACAGTCGCTCTCAATGTGCAAGTCATGCTTGGTGCCCAGTTAACTTTGTTTCTCGTGCTTTGACGCTTTGTGCCTGCTGTTGCAAAGAGGCGAGCTGCGGTGACATGAATGCTGATTAGTTGTGTCCAGATTGTTGAAAAGGCCAGCCTGACATTATTTACTCTTGCTCACTTTGACTCAAAAGGAGAGCTGTACACCAGCACTGGCTGAGTCAGAGACAGTTGAGGGTAAAAAATTGCACATTGTAAGCCAAGCACAGCAATCGCTATGGAGCTGAAAGCTCTGACCTGCAATCACATGACAGTCATAGCGTATGGAGAAAGAAAGCAGGAACCTTCACAGCAGTATTTCTCTTATGGGTGCTAAACCCATCGTCAGTACCATTAGTTTTATGGCCTTATCACACATTTCATACTATTACTGCTAAGTCATTGCATTAGGCAGTAAATAACTTACTGCTCTCAGCTCTGTCACATCTCTTTGCTCCACGCCTCACTGCTATTTTTGTGGAATACCTAATTTAGTACAGCTGAGTGTCACCTTAAATATTTCTTTATGTGACAGCGTGAGAGTTAAAGAAGGAATCTCTGCAGTTGCCGCCAAACAAAGATTCCTCAGATGTGCTGTCTCCGTTGCAGGGGTCGGCTTTGACAGAGATGCTAGTGTGCGTTGCTCGCTCGTTCACTCGCAGTCTTTGCTTCAGAGGAGACGGAAGCTGAGGAGACGGAGGACCGTCGCCGGCGTTCCCAGACAGGTGCAGCAAGACTTAGGTATGTTCTTTAAGCTGACATATGCAATACATGAAACTTGCTGCTGCTATAAAAAAAAAAGTGTTTTCTCTACCGTGTTACATAGTTACTAGAACAAAAATTGTTTAGTATTTAAGCGGCGAAATTACATGTTGGGGACCTAATTTAGTGTTAAAATAATAATTATGTGCATTTGTTACAATTCTGAGGTGTCTGGGGGACAGAAAAAGTTCATCCTAAAATCAAATTCACAGTAGCCTAAAATAAATAATAAATATTAAAATAAATGCTCGACTGCTCTTTGAATTATCCCTGAATGACTCCAAGCTGTTCCTAAACTAATGTGCATAGTTGCGGTAGACTTGTGACATGCTTTGTTCTACCTGAGCTTACCTTGTAGACCTTGCTGTCATTGATTTTTCACAACCTTTTGATAGCTATTGTTGGATTTAGATGTGTCTCATATTTGCGCAGTATCATCGAATCTCAGCACACAACACTCACGTTGTTGGTCTGGCGCCTGGAATTAAGTGGGATGTTCTTCCATTTTTCCAGTTAATTGTGGCAGGCAAACAACTTCCTTCATCTTAAACCCTTCCAGGGGCTGATTAGGAAAACAGGGAAAATGTTCATTTTAAGACAAGATTTTTTTTTAAAATTGTTATTATTGAATGACTATTTGAATCATGAAAAACCGCATCATCCCTGCATTTATTCGTCTCTCCTGTTTCGGCGTTAGTACCCAGTTTAGACTTGTGGGTATATATGCATTCTCTTGAATACAGTGGTGCTTTCTTTGTGGTGCTCAATGCACCAAAAAAAAAATCTCAGCAGCAATTTCTCTTCCCAGAAATCATGAACCCGATTACTCTAAAATGAAAAACCTGCAGCCTTCATATAGGTGCTGTTTTCTTTCTACCGAACTACAGCCACCGACTGTAACACTGTAGAAATAATTGCACATCTACCAGTGGTCTAAGTTTTATCTTGTATAGAACTATCCCTCTAATATTTTCATTGGACCATCAACAGCACAGAGATGATGGAAAATAAGTTGAGAAGATGCAACAGAAGTCCCCACCCGACTCATACTGCGGTTATTGCCACTGTCTTAAGTCCTTTAAAAATATTTTATGCTCATTTCAAGCTCCATCTGTTTAGAGCAGCTTTGAATGATTCACAGTTCAAAAGATCCTTATTTATCTTTCACTAGGCTTTAATGTGGGCTTTCAGTTAATCCTGTCCAAAACTAGCTGCTTTAGCTCCTCCCACTCTATGCCTGAGATGACCATATTAGGGATATCCCTTCTCTGTGACATCATCAGGAGCCAGGAGTAGAAAAACTGCCTAAAACTGAGTATTTCAAGCACTTTTGACTCACAGGGATTATTTGTACAAATATACTTGACTTTATTATTTGCAACTTGTGATGTTTGATATAAACATCCACAATTCTTACAGTTTATATATGAGAGAAAATAAGGACAAACATAATAGGAGACACAACTACCTTGGGCATTGCATCAGGAAGGGCATCTGATATAAAACTCTGACAAATCAAACAGAGCTACCCACTCTGGCAACCCCTTGTGAATAAGAGAGCAGCTGAAAGTAGCTTTTCATAATAGGTCGCCTTTAAATACGTAAAGAACGGGTGCTCATCTCAGTGTCTCTTTTTCTTTTCTTGTTTTTTTGTGCCTCTTTCTTCTCCCAGATTCTGATGACTCTCCTGGCTCCAGAGAGCGGACAGTGATAGTTCACGCCAGTGCAGATATCACCCCTTCCAACCAGGAGCTTGCCAGCCATCTCAACACCAGAGACTCCGGTTGTCAGACAGAAGACTTTTTGATCTCAGGAGCGCCATCCCGGAGGAGGATCAGGCTCCAGAGAGGCCAGGGAGTCTCTCTCTCCCTCTCTCACTCTGCAGGAAACATCTCCTCCCTCCCTGACAGCGCGGACGCCATGTTTACTGCCCCTGTGGGAGCACACCTGCGTTCCCGGAGTCTGCCCCGAGACACCAGCCGGATGCTGGACAATGGGCATAATGACAGCGATGATGAGGAGGAGCTTTCCCCCTTTGACACTGAGGGGTTCCTGACTGGATCCAGGAAGTTGACTCTGAAGGATGAAGAGGAGAGCACTGATGACCAGGCCATGTCTGAGCACCAGCTGGGGAGCCTGAAGTACAAGCAGCTGTCACAGAGTCCAGAGCGCAGCTGGATGGAGCGGGCCAGATCTCACCTGCCCAGGAAGGCTGACATGGGCAGCTGTGAGATCTCATCCAGCTCCGACACCTTCAGCAGCCCTGTCCACTCTGTCTCTGCTGCAGCAGTGCTGGGAGGCCAGATGGACCACAAGGAGGATCACCAGTCCTCCAGTGGGAACTGGAGTGGGAGCAGTTCCACATGCCCCTCCCAGACATCAGAAACAATCCCTCCTGCAGCATCTCCACCACTGACCGGCTCCTCGCACTGTGACTCTGAGCTCTCCCTAAACGCTGCCAGTCACACTAACGATGACCAGACCACCTTCATGCTGGACCACTACCAGGGCGCCAGGACCCAAAGAGCGGGCTCCTTCTCTTCCACTGCTATGGACATATTAGAGGAAGTAGGGGTCAGCACTTCCATCGAGGGGGAATGGAGTTACCCCCACCCAGAGCCTTCTGGCTTGCAGGACTTTAGCCCCGAGCCAAACAGAGAGGCTGAGAGTAGCCTGGGCTGCCCCAGCTTCACCAGTATGGCTACCTGTGAGAGCAGCTTCTCTGACAAACCACCGTCAGAAAAAGCTGACACCGTCTCACACTACTCTGTGGACAACGAAGGTTACTACACCTCCATGCACTTTGACTGCGGCCTAAAAGGTAGCCGAAGCTTCACGTATAATAACTATGCACCCTTGGGCTCTGACTGTGGCCTGTCTGACTCAAGTGGTCACATGACTCTGGGGAGACGCTGCCTCTCTTTAAGAAAACCAAAGGTGAGGCCGTCTCCGCCTAAGAGGAGCTCCTCCTTGAGGAAAATATGCAGTGAGGGAAATATCCCTGACAAGAAAGAACCAAAGATTACATGTGGGCAGAAACTTCCTCTGTCTGCCAAGGAGAGGAAACTGCAGCTGGCCTTATCTGGCTCTCCAGCTCACACTGACAACTCCTCACTGCTCAGAGAACCCCGGGTGGTCTGGGGGGTTGAGGGCTCAGCTGATCTACCCGACTTAGGCTCCACAGATATACATTCATTTAAGGATGATGGCATTTTGCAGTCAGATTATGCAGATCTGTGGCTCCTGAATGACTTAAAATCCACTGATCCTTACAGATCATTGTCAAATTCCAGCACAGCAACGGGTACAACTGTTATTGAATGCATCAAATCACAGGAGAGTTCAGAGTCGCAGACGTCCCAGTCTGGCTCCAGAGCCACCACCCCTTCACTTCCATCAGTTGAGGGAGACTTCAAGCTTACATCCCCAGAGAAGCTGGCAGGCCTGGCCAGCCCATCCAGTGGTTACTCTAGTCAGTCAGAAACGCCCACTTCCTCATTTCCCTCTACCTTCTTCCCCGGACCATTGTCACCATCAAGTGGCAAAAGGAAGCCCAAAGTCCCAGAGAGGAAGTCCTCTCTCTCATCACTGTCACTGCAGTCACTGTCTTCCAGGGATGGAGCAACCTCGAAGAGAGATCTGGAGCTGCCAATTATCCCTCCTTCTCACCTTGACTTAAGTGCCCTTCATAGTGTCAGCAATAAGGCCACAGCTTACAAGACCCAGATTCAGATGCTTCACCAAAATAAACAGAAAGCAGCAGTGTCAGCCAAACCCGTAGCACCTCACAACTCAGAGGTGTTCAGCGCCCACTGCCTGTCCATTACACCCAAGGTGCTGAACTCAGTACAGCTCCGATCCGTCAGTAAGGAACACCAAGAAAATCATGCAGCTTCCAGACTCCAATATCCCACTGTGAACTCACCTGGCAAACTTTCCGCCAGCAAATCTTTAGAGCTCAAGAGTCCCATACTGTATAACTCACATCATCATTATCTTCACACATCCTCAAAGGAGTTGTGTGTGTTTACCTCAAATGAAGAGCTTACAAGTGGAAGAGCAGCATGTCAGAGTGAGATGAGGAATGAGCTAGACAGAGAGCCCCCTGCAGAGAGTGTGACAGCAGTCAGGCTGCAGTCAGACTCAGGTTTAGACCAGAAAGGTGCAGAAGTCCCTGAACACACCACAAGTCAAGAAGGAGAGACCTTCAGAGAGTCGGTAGAATCTCCTGCCTGCCTCAGAGACTTCCACTTAGAGTCTGCATCTTTACAGCAGCAGCAAGCTGAAGAAGAAGAAGAGGCGTATCCTCCTCCTCCTCCCCCTGTCCTGCACAGTTCCCCCAACACATCCAGCAGTCTGGATAAAGTGCCTGCTACTGACAGTCAGTCAGAGACGCCTCAAGGGAGTCCGATCAGCAATGAAGGCAGCAGAGAAGTGGATTCATCTGGTGAGCCATCCGAATGTGCCTCGCAGGACAGCAAGGAGGACTCCACAGCAGAGATGGAGGATTATTTCAGTAAAGGTAATACTGTAACGTCATCATGATCCCCTCCTCAGCCCGCTGTTTAGTTTATACTCACTGCTACTCTCTCCTCTGCACCTTTTACTCCTGGTTTTTGCCTCTGTAATGTCTGGTGCTAGTGTTAGCACTGTCACATTAAGAAGGTTCTGGGTTCAAACCTCCCCGTCAGCTGGGCTTTTCTGTGTGGAGTTTACACCTTTTCTACGTGCCTGTGCATGCTTCTTCTCACAATGCAAAAGCATCCGTGTTTGGTTAACTGGTGATTCTAAATTGCCTGGTGGCGTGGACATGAGTGTGTGGTTGTCTGCCTCTCTCTGTTGGCCCTGTGATGTACTGGCAGGCTGATCAGGGTGAAAGGATGTACCCTGCTTTTTGCCCAGTGACAGCTGGGAACTGTTAAACTCCAGCCCCTCTGAGACATTTAATAAACTGGGTGGATGGAGGTCAGTTGTGCCAATTTCTATCAGAAAGTTCTTCCAGTCAATAGAAATGTGTGCCTTGACAACTATTGTTGTGATTTGGCTATACAAATAAAATTGAATTGAATTGAAAATTTGCTGAAATGGGATTTATGGTGCAAAAAAATTGCTAAACCCTGATGTACAAGATAACAGAGCTTGTAAATTAAGAGCTCCTCAAGAGCCCCGTCCAGCATGCAGACTGGGATTACTTTAGGGAGGCACAAGATACAGTTTAAACTGAATCTCTTTTTATAATTTTTGATATAAAAAGCAAGCAATTTATCTTCAGCTCTTAAAATTTTAATTAATTTTTTTGTAATTCATGACCTTTTTAGACCAAACAAATGATGAAAAAGTGCACCTGTGGAGTATACGGGATGCAGTATATTCACACGTGACGTGTTCCTGTTAACAGATTCTTCTCCCAGTGACAGCACTATGTCCCCGACACATGATGAGTCAAGAACAGAGGATGACAGCGTGTTTCTGTCACCCACCAAATCTCGCACCACCGAGGATCTGTTTGCCATGATACACAGGTGAGTGTCTTAGATAGCAGTCTGTCTTTGTTTACTCAGAGTTTGCAGAGATTCTTGAATCAGTTTGTTCTTCTTCAGGTCTAAAAGGAAAGTGTTGGGGAGAAAGGACTCCGCTGAATTGGGTGTGAGGAGCCGCCTCGCTGGTGCATCAGGGAACACACTGCCCAATAACACTGTGAGTTCACCTGTCTCTGTGGCATCGCCCTCCTCCGCCATGACCCCACCAGGCCCGCAGAGAGTCCCTGGTCCCATCTACAGGAACGCGAAGAAGTCCAGCACCTCCAATGAGGAATTCAAACTACTGCTGCTTAGAAAGGGAAGTCGCTCTGACACTAGTTACCGCATGTCAGCTACAGAGATCCTCAAGAGCCCCATCACTCCTAAATCACCTGGAGAATCTCTGACAGAGTCACCCAGACTCTCCGAGGACACCACCTCCCCTCAGCAGCAACTCCAATCAGGACAAGACCAACTCTCAAGCCCCTACCTGAAAACCAACGCAGAGGGCTTCTCCCCGAAATCCTTCCCTACATCTGCTGCCTCCAGGCAGGGACGCTCCAGAATACCTCCGCCCGCCAACAGCAGCCGCTATAGCGTGCGCAGCAGGCTGTACTCAGCACCCATGCAGGCCATCTCTGAGGGTGAGACGGAGAACTCGGACGGAAGCCCTCATGATGACCGCTCGTCGCAGGGCTCCACGTAGAAAAGACAGCAAAAATTAAATAATTTTATTAGTTTATAACAAAAACAAATGGACCACAATTAAATATATGAGATGTGAGGGCAAGAGATTCAAATTAGATAAAGTTTTGTTAAAAAAAAAAGTCAACGTAATTAGTAATTGATGCTGAATTTTAAAGTTGTTTTACCTGTTTTACACAGACTGTATTTCTAAGAAAAATCATCTTTATGTAATGAAGAGTTGGCATTAGAAAACTGATTAATTTGCATCTGCATTATGTAGAGAAATTTAATTTACAAACAGTTTAAAGGGGACCTATTTTGCCTTTTCCTTATTTTTTGTCACATATGCAATGCTCATATCAAAACAATAATGAGGGCAGTCCATGTAAAAGTAATCTCTGTGAGCCTAAAACTGCCCTGAATGATCTGAATCCTTTTTTTTTGTCTCTCTGTGATGTCAGAGGGAACTGATATATATCCCTAGTGTGATAAGAAGCCCGACCCACCTGCTATTAAAACTGTCTGTTTACGAGGGGCAGCCAATCAGAACAGAGTTAGCTCAAAGGGAGGGGGCGGAACTACAACAACTTCCTTTTAAATAAATTTTAAAAAGGATTATTTTGAACTGTGAATCACACTAAGCTACTCTTGCAGAGTACACAAATAAAAATGGAAATGCGCTCAGCAGGCCCTCTTTAATATTTCTGTCTTGTTAATTAAGGGCTCATTTCCTAGAGTCACGCAGACCCAACCCAAATCCAGAATTTTAGAAATAAGCCATTAAAGTTGACCTGTTTTAATGAACTGTATGTATTCTGTGAATACAATTCAAGCCAGTTACATCAAACTATTTTAATACCCACCAACTGAACATTGGGACAAACAAATGTGAACCTTCAGTCCTTATTCATATTTCCCGTTTGTATATTTCACTCAGTCCTTTTTAAAGCATATTCTAAATTATATCAAAGCTTATATTAGAATATTTTTAACATTTTGTACATATTGCAATAAGTGGAAGAGGTAATTAGTGGTGAGACAGGAAGTGTCAAGGCCAAGCACTAACTTGACAATCTTGAGAGACAAGATGAGTGCAGGTGTTAACATGGGAGACGAAAAAGTGGTGAAAAAGAGACGGTGGAATCGGAGAGCTGGATAAGAACAAGGAGGTCATAAAGAAAACTTTAATGGTCATTTCTGGTTTGCTGACTTGGTGTGTTTATGCATTGTTGAAAGAGGCAAGTGTAAAGTGCTCAGGAGGATCAAATATGCCTTATTTTACTCAACAGGGGACAATATGTGATGAAGCAGCTGGGGGCCACAGCAAGTTGAGTGTTTTTATGAGATTTTTCTGTTTTGATGGAGGATGTATGATTAAACATGGAACAGGTTATTAAGTCTGATGACAAGTGAAACATCTGGATTTGGCATTTTCTGCCCCCCCCCCCGAAGTTCCAAATGTATAGCTTCTATATTTTCTGTCTCAAAACAATCTAAATATATTTATTTATTTTTTATAACAGACACAGAAAATCTTTAAATGACCTAAAATATGCAATGAAGTGCTGAACTTTTAAAAACAGATTTTATTCAGAAACTTTGTTCATAAGAGACGCATTTTAGATGTTATATGAGACACTGGTTGCAGAGACAAATTGGAAAATTAATATGAAAAAAAAAATCACAATACCAATGAAAGGTTTTAGTTGTAACCTCAGCATTTTTAGTCCCGTGTACATGGAGCTCATTGGAGTGATGGGACTCAAACATTATGCAAAGCTGGCAGAAACCTTGCTCTTCCCTGTAGGTACACTGTCAATACCCACTCCAGTTTGGCGTTAATAACACTTTATGACAGGGTACACAATGTGTTAAATCTGTGAACCTTCATTCCAATCTTTCTTTTCTTTTGTTCTTTTTCTTTTTTTTTTTTGCACTGATAAAGTGACGTTTGTGAAGTTTTATTTGTCTCTTGCTGTACCTAGAGATATTTATAGACATGTACATGCAGCTGTTTCCTTGAATAATATTCACACCCTGAGGATGCTTTAGGAGTGGAGTACAGAAATGCTTTTGCCAAAGGCTAAAACGTGTAGTGGCATTGAGCTCCTTTACTTGACTGAAATGTTCTTGAAAACACAAACCGATACAAAAGAACCGAACTTCTGGTACTAGATGCATTTCATTCGGATACAGATCAGCCTCCGTATACTGTACTGTAGATTTTAGCTTTTTCTTTTGTACAAACTTGTAAATACAGTAACTTTTTGGATTTGTTACAAAGGTTGCTGAATTGTTTCTTATGTAAAATTACAAAAAAAAAGAACATGTTTTCAAAGTTTACATTAATTTCAGACCTTTGTATAATTCTGAGCTGTGGAACACTTTGTCTTGTATTTATTTTTTAGTAAGCGTTCTTGAAATCCCATAGTAAATCCTATCAAAGCCAACTGCTAGCACAATGGGCTGCTTAGCAAATGTGTATAAAAAGATAAATAAATGTGACTGCTTTGAAAATGGCTCGTATTATTTTTTTTATTTTTTATTTCTGGCTAATTCAGATCAAAATACCAACCTGTATGATCCATGATAGACTCACAAACCCCGTCATCATCAACTCGTCAGGTTCACGTGTCCATTACAGTCAGCTTACCATTTATAGTTAAATATGGTTTATCTAGCTGGTTATTTCAGCCATTACTTGATTCTGTTTGCAAATTCCAGTTTAACAGAATTTAATAACAGATGAATCTATCTTATTTAACTCATGCTGTTAGTTAAAATACTTATCCATATTTATATATATATATATATATGTGTGTGTGTGTGTGTGTGTATATATATATATATATATATATATATATATATATATGTATGTATATGGCTCAGTGTTGGCACAGCATTGGTACTGCATTGGATCAACATTAGCACAGGGTTGGTTCAGCGTTGGTACAGTGTTGGCACAGTGTTTGCTCCGCATTGGCTCAGCGTTGACTCCGAGTTGGCATAGCGTTAGCACAATATTGGCTCAGTGTTGACACAGTCTTGGATCAGTATTGGATCAGCTTTGGCACAGCATTGGTACTGCGTTGGATCAACATTAGCACAGGATTGGATCAGGATTGGGTCAGCGTTGGTTCAGCGTTGGCACAGTGATGGCACAGTGTTTGCTCAGCGTTGGATCAGCATTGGCTCAGCGTTGGCTCAGAGTTGGCTCAGCTTTGGCACAGCATTGGATCAGCGTTAGCACAGCGTTGGATCAGTGTTGGCACAGTGTTTGCTCAGCATTGGCTCAGAGTTGGCACAGTGTTGGCATAGCATTGATACAGCATTGGATCAGTGTTGGTACAGCATAGGATCAGCGTTGTCACAGTGTTGGTACAGTGTTGGATCAGCGTTGGCTCAGAGTTGGCACAGTGTTGGAACAGCATTGGCTCAGTGTTGACACAGTCTTGGATCAGTATTGGATCAGCTTTGGCACAGCATTGGTACTGCGTTGGATCAACATTAGCACAGGATTGGATCAGCGTTGGTTCAGCGTTGGCACAGTGATGGCACAGTGTTTGCTCAGCATTGGATCAGCATTGGCTCAGCGTTGGCTCAGAGTTGGCTCAGCTTTGGCACAGCATTGGATCAGCGTTAGCACAGCGTTGGATCAGTGTTGGCACAGTGTTTGCTCAGCATTGGATCAGCATTGGCTCAGAGTTGGCACAGTGTTGGCATAGCATTGATACAGCATTGGATCAGTGTTGGTACAGCATAGGATCAGCGTTGTCACAGTGTTGGTACAGTGTTGGATCAGAGTTGGCACAGTGTTGGAACAGCATTGGCTCAGTGTTGACACAGTCTTGGATCAGTATTGGATCAGCTTTGGCACAGCATTGGTACTGCGTTGGATCAACATTAGCACAGGATTGGATCAGCGTTGGTTCAGCGTTGGCACAGTGATGGCACAGTGTTTGCTCAGCATTGGATCAGCATTGGCTCAGCGTTGGCTCAGAGTTGGCTCAGCTTTGGCACAGCATTGGATCAGCGTTAGCACAGCGTTGGATCAGTGTTGGCACAGTGTTTACTCAGCATTGGATCAGCATTGGCTCAGAGTTGGCACAGTGTTGGCATAGCATTGGTACAGCATTGGATCAGTGTTGGTACAGCATTGGATCAGCGTTAGCACAGTGTTAGCACAGCGTTGGCTCAGAGTTGGCACAGTGTTGGAACAGCATTGGTACAGTGTTGACACAGCCTTGGATCAGTATTGGATCAGCTTTGGCACAGCGTTGGTACTGCATTGGATCAGCATTAGAGAGAAATAAGGTCCTACTTTCTGTCAAATGCATGTCAAGATCTTATCAGTAATAGATAAAGATCTATAGAATAGATAAGATAAGTTATATTCAAATATATATGTGATTTTAATTATTTTTATGTAATTAATTATTGAATGAATTAAATATAATTGTATAATAATACATGAGGGGGATATGTCAGGGGGTGCTTGTGTGTCACTTGAGTGGATAAAGTGTTTTTTTTAATTTAAAAATAATATTTCATTGAGGGGGAATATTGGATTCTATGTCAGGGTGTGCTTATGTGTCACTCAGGGGTTTTTCATTTTTTTTAATTGAATATAAAACAAATAAAAAGAGAACTCATTATGAGAGACATTTGTGACACAAAGTTTTGTAGTTTTATATTATTTTTTTTCTTCATTTTCGAATATGACTGAGACTTCAGGCTGTACTGAGACTTCAGGATGTGGAGCGCATTGGAAATCTTTATTTAATGTTATTTGTATATGTTTAATTCCATCTAAAAAAAATAAAGGAAATTAAGATTCGTTTTACCAGATTTTCAGATCGACAGAGAAGACAGCAGCAGCCGCAGCAGACTATGGGTGTGAACACAGCAACATCAACAGGAAAAACTAGGTCATAGGTCGCAGGTCAGTGCTCTCTGCATTAAC